>CABHPP010145151.1:1614-34274 GCA_902168425.1 Peromyscus attwateri
TCTCTCTCTCTCTCTCTCTCTCTCTCTCTCTCTCTCTCTCTCTTCCTCTCTCCTTCCCTCCCTCCCTTCCTTTCTTTCTTTTTTAAGCAAGAGAGATGAAAACCTCATTTTGTCATATTTCAACTCAAAAATCTCTGAGATTTTGCAGTGCCAGAAAAAAAAATATCTCATTTGCCTATTTCCTGCCCCCCATCCCCTAAGAAAAATCCTTTCACCTCCCAAGCAATATCTAAAAATACTTTTTTCCCCTTTGCTGTTAACTGCTCTCTTGAAACTTGAAGCTGTGCCTGAAGGACTTGGTTACCAATGCTCCTGATCCCCAAACGCCCCGCTGGTTCTCTTTCCTCCTTTTCCCAGTGAACCTCAGAGAGTTGTACTGGATGTGACAGTGAGTAGGCCACCTCTGTCTAAAACTCTTGGTGCACAGGAGATACCATGTAGGGAATAGAATTTGCTCCCTCCAGCCACCTCTTTCCTCTTTTTAAATTCTGAAAATAAGTTTTATTTGTTGTTAGTTTATCTGTTTGCACGTATGCCTGTGTCTTAGTTAGGGTTTTTATTGCCGTGAACAGACACCATGACCATAGCAACTTTTATAAAGGAAAATATTTAACTGGTGGCTTATAATTACAGTGGCTGAGACCATTATTATCATGGCAGAACATGGCAGCATGTGGTGAAACACGGTGCTGGAGAAGGAGCCGAGAATGCTACAGCTTGATCTGCAGGCAACAGGAAGTGAACTGAAACACTGGGTTTGGCTTAAGCATATAAGACCTTAAATGCCACCCCAACAGTGACATTTCCTCCAACAAGGCAATACCTACTCCAACCTCCTAATAATGCCACTCCCCATGAGTTATAGGGGCTAATTACATTCAAACTACCACAGCTTGGATGTTTATGTGTGTACCATGTATGTGTCTGCTATGTATGGAGGCTAGAAGAGGGTACCAGATTCCCTGGAAGTGGAGTTACATGCAATTGTGAGCCATCTTGTGGGTAATGCAAACAGAACCCAAATCCTCTGCAAAAGCATTAAGTGCTCTTAACCATTGAGTCATCTCACCAGCAATCAGTCATCTCTCCCCCCACCCCTTTTTTTTTTTCTGAGACAGGGTTTCCTCTACGTAATTCTGGGTATCCTGGAACCCAATCTGTAGACTAGGCAGGCCTTGAACTCAGAGATCTACATGCCTCTGCCTCCCAAATTCTGGGATTAAAGGTGTTCACCACCAGGGCCTGGCCAGTCATCTCTTCCTACCTGTCAGCTTACATCCAGTGAATACTGACAATTAGAAGTAGTTAAATATCTATTTCATAAGGGGATTTGACTGACAGGTGAGAGTTCAGGTCTTTTTCATATGGCTTGTAACTGGGCCTGGGTTAACTATGGGATTTTACTCGTCTGCATTTCTAGATATAATGAAACTGGGGTAGAGAGAGGTTAATATGCAGAATATAAAGACTAGCTTTTCTACCCATTCTTTAGTCCTCAGACATATATCCAGGGCATTCCTTAAATTCTTGGCATTCTTGGCTGAATCAGGGATTTATTTCTACCAAACTAGTCTTTGAATTTGTTGAGTTAATATGCTGACAATTCTTTAGCTTGCTTTCATTCTGGCAAAACATCTGGGGCACACACTCACAAGTGATTCTGAAGACAACTCTGCTCAGGTTTGCTTTTGTAATTACCACAAGTAAGTTGTTTTTGTTTTGTGTTATGTTCTTGAGGCAGAGGCTCATTCTGCAGCTCAGGTTGGCCTTGAATTAATTCGCTAGAAACCTTGGCTGTCACTGACTTCATGGTGGAGCTCTTCCCTGAACCTGCCCAGTGACGGGATCACAAGTCTCCACTTCCACATCTGACCTCATATTGTCATAAGAGACATTGATTGTGAATAATGTAAGAAATAAGAAAAAGGATAAGGACTGTCTAAATTACCCACAATTTCCCACCTAGAAATACTTAAGGCTAACAGATGTATTTGCTTATAGTATCTCATGATATGTATATTATGTATACATATATATGTATATATGTATATATATACATGTGTGAGCCGGGCGGTGGTGGCGCACGCCTTTAATCCCAGCACTCGGGAGGCAGAGGCAGGCGGATCTCTGTGAGTTCGAGGCCAGCCTGGTCTCCCAAGCGAGTTCCAGGAAAGGCGCAAAGCTACACAGAGAAACCCTGTCTCGAAAAACAAAAAAAAAAAAACAAAAAAAAACAAACAAACATGTGTGTTTGTATGTGTATTTTTCAAAACTGATACCATATTATTTAAATATAGATAACAAGTTTCTCATTTAGTAATTTATGAGTATGATTTTCCATATTTCAAAATATGTTTTGAAAACAGATTTTAATCATTGTGTTCTAGAATATGCACAGGACATTAACCTACACATTTTTGGTCTGGTCGGCTTGCCACTCCAGTCTGACCTTGGGATACTGGAAATTTCTACACTTTTATATAGGACTCCTGTCATATTTTTCCTGTCTGGAATGGGCTTCCCTGTGTGGACAGAATTGTGCAATGGCCCCCAGCATTCTTGCACTCCTATGTATATACCCTGTGTAATTCCTTTCTCTTCGGTCATTTAACAGGATATGGAGGAGGAAAAGGGGGCTTGCTGATGCAACCGAGGGTCCTGAATCAGGTGCTTTTGAGTTAATCAAAGGTTTATTATCTTGGGTGGGTCTGACTTAATTAGGAGAAAGTCAGTAACAGTTAAGGAACTTTGCCCCTCCTAAAGGGGCGTATTCTCCTGCTGGCCTTGAAGGAGTCCGTCCTGATATTCTGAGAGGAACGGCAAGGGGATGGGGACAACAGACGGCCCCAGGAACAGCAGCAGCCCCAGGTGGACCGGCAGCAAGAAAGGGGGCACCAGTCCTAAAACTGTAGGAACTGACTGCTGCCTATGGCATGGAGGAGCCTGAAAGAAATCTCAGCCAGAAATGATATCGTGAATGAGCAGAGCAAGGGCGTGTCTGCAATCTATCAGGCCCTGCATGCAGGGGGCCGGCTCACCTAAGCTGGACTCCCAAATCAGAGAAACTGAGGTAATGAGTGATGCTTGAAGCCCCAGGGACAGTGCTCTTTGGCTACTCAGCTATGGAAACCTCAAGCATTCTCTTCCTCTCTTCCTGCAGCTTCTCATGCTTCTGCTTCTCCTACCTGAGCCATGAACTCCTGTCCTCGGGACTCTTCTGGCTCCTCCCATTCATGGTGCCTGCTTCATTTTATTTTTCTCCACCAAGGGCAACCACACGGACAATAATAGTTCCCTTGTTTCTTATGCTGTTTGCATAGTCAACAATGGTGAGTATCCAGGCTCAGAGAGGTGAAACTGTATTTGTTCAACGGCTAAAATACATAGGGAAATCTGAAGAAAGGCAACTTGCAGAAATCACCATGTGTGGGAACTGTAACAGACTTACCAGCACAGGAGGTAGTCTGAATAAAACCTAGTGAGTGTCTCACAACGTATAACATTTAACATATTATCTGAAACTGGTCACACATCAAAGTGACACAGAAAGCCGATTGAAGCAAATTTCACTGAATAATTCATGTATGCATTAGTTGTGTGGGTACAGAACCTGCATCCATATACAATTTGTTACATAGCCTTGTCAGTTTTTATGTGAAAATCAGAGTGAATAAAATCGTGCATTTATGGTAATTGTCAGTTATTGATTACCTCTGAAGGAAACACAATCCTTTCCTGGGTTTCGTGCCTGCTTAGCCAAAAGGCTCCTACAAGCAGTTATGTGCAGTTGCATGATTGGAGATTGCAGGCGGTGGACATGCTACATACTAATGACATCTAGCTGAAATCTCCCCTTGAATAGAAATGGAGCAAGTCAATGTGTAGTATTTTAATTCCACATTTAAAACAACAATTCAGCAAAAAATAAACATATAGGCCCAATGATTATCTGGCTCTATATGACGACTCAGGAAAAAAAAAATGGCAAACCTGGATCTTTCTTTCAATCATGTTCAAATATGCTTAATTATCTTCCTTACCTATTATACCTGATTTAAAACTGGATGCACAAAAAAAAAAAGCCAGCATCAATGAGATTTATATAAAGCAGACTATTGTGTCTTCTCCATCGCTGGACAAGGGGGTTAGAATTTCTGTCTAAGCCAAAGCAATTTCCTACCGTTGGAGCTGTGTAGCAGGAGGGCGATCTGATCCAGAAAGAATTCGAGAATTGTATTTCCCAAGAATCACCCGAAATGCTTGTTCTGATATTTAGCTGTCCCAGCCCTCCCCACCAAATATTCTGCTTGAGCGTGTGGGGGAGGGACTTACCTCATGGTTTTCTTTCCATTTCCCTTCTCTTCCCCACTCCACACTGGGGAATGAACCCACGCCTCCCTGCATACTGTGAACATTGAATCACTGAGCAATATACCCATATCTTTTAGCTTTTATACTGTGACAGGGTCTCACTAAGTTGTCTGGTCTGGCCTGAACTTTATTATCCCCCTGCTTTAGCCTTTGGAGCAGCTAAGAATGCAGGGGGGCAGCTGCAGGCATGGTTGACATGTGCTGTAAAAAAAACAAAAGAAAACCACAAGAGAGGATTATGACACAGGCCACCCAGCTTGCTCACACAGTGACGGAGGAGACTATTAGAGCCTTGGTCACCAGTTTCCCTTATGACCAGAGGTGCTTTCCTGATGTGCTGTCATTTTCCCGACTCTTAGTATATATGGAGCTCCCTTGTCAGGAACATCCCATAGTGCAGATGTGAGGGAGGAAAGCCATGATGCCCTTGGGAGTTGGCAGGGATGCAAATTCTTAAGATAATTCCAAGAGGCCTCACCCAGGCAGAAATTGTTAGCCAGAGGAGAAGCTACTGTTCAAACTGCAGGTGCCGGATGCTCAGCAGGTGGGGTTGTGCACAGAAGGTGTTTCAGGAGGAACACAAAAATCTGGATTTGTATATAAAATCATATGATTTTAATGCTGGGCTTTTACAAGAAAATCGGTAGTTTGACTCTGAGATGCCAGTTCCTCAGATTGAGTCTTCATAGCGTTTGAGAAGCAAAAGCACTTATCTCAGAGACAACAGTAGCGGTGTGATGTCATGAAACTGGATTTGACTGAGAGACAGACAGGAAGGAAGATTTATCCAAACAGGGACATAGCTTAAAAAGAGGTGCTTGTTTTTGTCTTTGTGTTTTTCAATTTGGTTTTGATTTGGGGGGCGGTTGCAAAGGCAGAGGGCAGATTCAAGGAGACAGGGAGATAAGTGGGATCAGAATGCATGATGTGAGACCCACAAAGAATCAATAAAAGGAAAAAAAATAAGTGCTTATTAAAAAAAAAAAATTAAAAAAAAAAAAAGGTAGGGGCTGCCTGTACCAGACAGGCATCAACAGGAGAAAGGATTTTCCAGTGTCTATAACACGAAAACACAAAATTAGATTACTCTCCTCACCTTCTTGCTTGGAAATAGGTTTCATTACTGTGTATCTGTGTGTGTGTGTGATTATAATATAATTAAAACATTTCTCTCTGTCTTTTTTTCCCCCTAAGCCCTCCAATAGACCCCTCTCTGCTATCCAACAAATTCATGGCCTCTTTATTTTCACTAATTGTTATTCCCACATATATTCCCACTAATTGTTATTCCCGTATATGCATATGTATGTATAATGCGCACATTATATATTCCTAAACATAACCGATTCATTTCAGGATGCTATGGATGAAGTCAACTCAAAGTTATATCCATAGTGCTGTGAGCTACAGATTTCTCTGTCCACCCTGGACTTGGCACCACATTTTGGGCTGCTCAATAATGGAGGAGGATTTGAGCTGTGGTGGGTTCTCTAGCTGAAGTGGTAGAGAAGGCACCCAGTTAGGCGGGGGGCCTGGGGGAGATAACTCTTGGGGATGTTGGAATCATTTTAAACTCCCATATAATAACCTACTACCCTTCTTGAGGCGTCAGGTTCTTTTTAAATCAAGTTACCTCTGTCAGGCAAAAATCCTGGAGAGCACTGGTAATTCCTAAACCAGGCAAATCACCAGAAAAACCTCCGCGATCTGAGCCCAGTATCTCCATATGGCAAATTTGACAGAAGTCTGCTCTGAAATTCTCTCCTGAAGCCATTGGCTTGTGCCAAGTTGCTCAACAACCAAGGTAGTGCCAATCTCTCTGCTTCAAATCAGTATGATCAAATAATATGTTGAGGTTCTCAACATAGTTTCTTAGTTATAACACCATAAATACAAAAATAAGCTCGCGTATAAGACAGAATGGCTCAACTATTCCACAATTAGTCTTTCATTTCATAATGTATAAGAGGAATGTTGATGATAATCACGGATGTTTTGAGATCTGCTGGTGAGCCTCATAAGAAAGAATTCTTCTGACCTGACAGGATGGCTCAGTGGGCAGAGGGACTTGTGCACAGGATAGCTCAGTAGGTAGAGGCACTTTTGCTTAGGCCTGATGATCTGAGTTTAACTTTTGTATTCCACAAGATGGCCAGAGAGAGAAAAAGCCAACTCTCAAGAATTGTCCTTTGACCTCCATACTGCAAGCTGACCTATGCATACCTGCACGTGTGTACACATGCACACACACATACACACGCACACACACACACACACACACACACACACACACACACACACACACACAAAGACATAGAGTGAGAGGCAAACATAGGAACACAGAGAAAGAGAGACTAAATTTTAAAAATACGGAAGAGTGATTCTGCTGGATAGCTCGCTCAGTGTTCTCGAAGAAGACCTGAGTTTGGTTCCTAGCACCCACATGGCAACTCACAACCTCCTGTAACTCAGTTCTAGGGGATCCCAGGCCCTCCCTCTTCTGGTCACCGCAGACTTTTGTATGCATATGGTGCACAAAAACTCAAAAGGTCATGCGGGTAAACATACATAGACATAAATGAATACATCTTTAACAACAAAGAACAATTGTTACACTGTACGCAGTTCTGAACTACAAGTATGTTTTCAATAACAAAATCTGGTTGAGTTTTTGTCCCTAAAGCTATTTCCTATTCTAAAAAAAAAATGTGAAAAATATGATACACTGGACGTCACCTAACCAAACATAGAAAAGGCCCTAGTGATAGAGCATTGCTTTGGTATACATAACGGGTGTTGACTGCTTGTTCTCATTTTGTTTATTATGATTTGAAATGAATTTGGTGTTAAAAAATTTAATGTCATGACAAGGTATTATGAAAACTCACCCATGTCACAGTCTGCAAGCACTCCCTGCATTACAGTTGTGAGTTGCATTAAAGTGCTTTACTTCAGGTATGCCATAATTAGCATGGATACATAATGCATATAATACAGGAGGCTATCTTTTTCCTTTTGTATGTTTTTATAGCCACAGAACATGATGTTCACAGAGAATTTCTAATGACAGAGCAGAGTCCTGTTAAATGCAGATTACCAAACTGCTTATACCCTAGGATTCTATTTTCAAAGAAAGAGATGCATAAAAGTGGGAAATACACCAAATGACAGGATTAAGAGTATATAAAGGAAAATAAAACTTCAATAAGATACCACTTCACACCCATTAGGGTGGCTATTACCAAAGTATTTTCAAGGGAAGATAATGGATGAATAGAATTATCATCTCGAGAGCAGAAGACACTTGCAGGTTTAATTATAAAATGTGGGCAAAAGAGGTGGCTTAGTTAAGGAAGTGATTGCCATTCAAGCTGGAGACTTGGGTTTGATTTCTAGCACCCACATGCAAATGTCAGGCTGTAATTCTAGTAATGTTCTAGCTGTAATTCCAGTGTTGGAGAGACTGGACAGGAGAATCACTGGAGCTCTCTGGCCGGCCAGTCTAGCTGAATTAGTGATCTCTGGGTTCAGTGAGATCCAATGGCTCTAAAGATAATGTGGAGAATGAATAAGGAAGGCACTGGACATCAACCTCTGGTCTCCACATACATGTACACATATATGAACAGGCACCTACACACTCACACACAAACACACTTTAAAATATGCTACACTTATCCTTTTGATCAGTAAGCAGATGGAAGAATTAAGTTAAGGAAAAAATCATCACTTACTCATTTAAACTATTGCCATTTTCATCTGGAAAATTGAATTTTAAAGCTGAGAGTGATTTTTCAAGAAACAATCTTTAAAAGCAATAAGGGATCATTACAGCGGTATTGGGAAGCAATAGAGAGGAGAATAAATATCAGGTTACAGGTCATCTGAAAGGGGAAATAGGAAAACAGGAGACTGTAATTAAGGAGGAGGAGATAACTATATAATGTAGGAGAAGAGAAAACTAACAGTAAAAATGTCTGAAAATGTCCTAAGGATTCATTAATACTGATGATATAAATGATAATGTACAAATATGGCAGGTATCGTTGACATGAAATTTTCTAATATGGGCTGACAATGCACCTCACCCCCAAGAGTCATAGGTCATCTAACAAGAGCCTCAGCATCAGGCATGAGCAGCTGTCTTTTGAGTTGTTGGTCTGGGTTGTCTGTGTCCCAAAACATGATGGGCTATTGCTATTGTCCTTGTTGGCTCCAAGAGATGGAAGCTAAATCCGACTGTGCTTTGGATATAAGCCCAAGAGACCACTGAGCGGGAGCTAACCTGGAAGACTCCTCCCAAGGACTAGCTTTCATGGCACCAGAAGGTTTCATACAAGCTTCCAAAGGAGGGAAGCAACATACACGCCTCCACCGCTATGATGCCTATGAACCACAACACCACCAGCATGGCAGGGAAACTCTAGTGGCACACTTACCTTGACAGTGACCAACATCTCTTTAACTGGACTTAAGAACTACTCAACAAGAGGGAAATCATGCCTGGCACTAGAGCGCTAGCCAACCACTCAGGAGTAGTAAAGCCATGGGTGAACGAGCATAATCACCAACTACACTGTAAATAGTCTTCCTTATACCCACAGAGAAGTGTAGTCCTTACCCTTTATCAAGGAAATTTCTCTTTTTCAATAGATGGATACCATCACAGAAAACCAAATTCAATCAAAATGCAGAACTGTGGAACCTCGTCCCAGTGGTTTCATCTACAAAACAACTCTCATCACCATGGCTCAGGGATCATTACCAAAGAGGGAGCAGAAAGGTTGTAAGAGCCAGAGGAACAAAGAGTGCTGTGATACCATGTCTCCTAGAAATGTCAGAAGCTATACCCTCAAAATCTCACCAACATGGCTGCCTAAACATACCCTGAACAAGAACACAACAATAGACATGCTAATGTGGATGGGAAAAAGCTCTCCTAGGTCTCAGCCATACACAAAGAACTACAGGAAGCTAAGGAATGCTGAGAGCAGGAAAAGTAGTCTTTCTAGATGAGCATACTAATTGGTTATCTAATACCAATCAATAGTCAGCCCTGAAAACATACATACAGGTAACATACAGACTGAGCAGGTTGTATTTATGTATTCAGAAACACACACACATAGACACACACAGATGTACACACACACACACACACACACACACACACACACTGTAGGCAACAACAATTAAAGAAAAACAGTAGGCTGTGACATTGAATGAAAGCAAAAGGGTACACCAGGGGGTTTGGAGGGAGGAAATAGAAGTGAGAAATGGTGTAATTATAATTTCAAAAAATAAAATAATAATTAAAAAAGCAAGTCTTTATCAAATAGAGACTAGCTAGTCCAGAATATTGTATGGTATGGACTAGGGACTTAACTATTTTATTTATATAATTTTAAACTATTGTAGTGTGACTTTAAAATAAAAATGAAAAATTTAAATACTCTTCAAGCAGCAAGAAGGCAAAAAAAAAAAAATAAAGTTAATACAGACAATAAAATACCACAGAAGATTAGGAATTTGTTTGGCTCCTTGCCCATTAAATTGATTGTTTATGCACACAGGCTGTAGAATATATAAATCCTCATCTACTATATTTGTATTTTAAATTCACTTGTTTCAGAATGTACAAAGAAGCTGCTCAGTCTAACTTTTATGAATGTCAAATTTCTTGTGTTATGATCAATGAGCTTTTTAAAAAACAATACCACAGTTAATAGGCACAGATACATTTTCAATTTTCTAAACCATGTGTAGGAAAAGATCTCACATTGTGATGTTTGAAGTGTTGTGAAGCTTTTGTTAATTATCTAATTTTGGAGCCTTTCTGAGATATCTAGAGTGTAAAAATAGTTTAAGAACTCTTCCATAAATCTAAATCTTGAGTTTGGTTGTGAGGATATATTGCACTGTTGAATTCTTTAAATTTAGCTAGGTGTTATGATATAGTGCTAATATTAAAAATTCAATATGCATGTTTTGTGTTTGACAGGTATACTTGATACATTTTCTCCATTTGCTTGGCAATAAGAAGCTAATAAGAGTGTCTGAAAGGTAACAGTGGTTAGGGAGGTAGGGACAGTAGTAAGAGATATTGGGGCATGTCACATGTCAGAGTGATTGGTTAAAGGCTTTACCTAATGAATTATAAAATGAGAGGTGGTGTGGCTTTTTCCTTTTTTGGTTTTTCGAGACAGGGTTTCTCTGTGTAGCTTTGCACCACCCACTCTGCAGTCCAGACTAGCCTCAAACTCACAGAGATCCCCCTGCTTCTGCCTCCCGAGTACTGGGATTAAAGGCGTGCGCCGCCGCCGCCGCCGCCACCACCACCGGGCTCAAGGTGGTGTGGCTTTTAATTAGACCACTTAAAGTGCTTAAAATTTTTTTTTTTTATTTGGTTTTTCGAGACAGGGTTTCTCTGTGTAGCTTTGCGCCTTTCCTGGAACTGTCTTGGTAGCCCAGGCTGGCCTCGAACTCACAGAGATCCGCCTGCCTCTGCCTCCTGAGTGCTGGGATTAAAGGCGTGCGCCACCACCGCCCGGCTCATGCTTAAAATTTTTAAGCAATGAAAATAAATATAATGACTGTGACACTGCACACAAGTTGAGCAGAGAGGAAAACCTGAAAAGACTATTGCAGCAAGCACGAGAAAAAACAGATTTCAGACTCCCTTCCCTTTACTTTAAAAGTTTTATTTGTTTTGTTGTTAATTAGATTGCAAAGGTCAGTCTACAAGATGCCCTAGAAGAGGGTACTTCGTCCCTGCTGTCCAATGGTCCTTCCTATGTTATATGAGGATTGACTTGTGAAACCAGTAGATGTAGTAAAAGAGGTGATGTGTTACAGCTGAAGTTAGGTCCTACACGGAAGCTGCTTTTCTCTTGCTCTTTCTGCTGGCTCAGTCTGGTGAACATTCTCTTCAAGTCATGAAGACACCCATGCTGCCTGGAGACTTGCACATTATTGGAACACGTAAGGCCTTCTATAATAAATAGCTAGGACGTGGTAGAATGTCATATGAGTGGATTGCTTCAGAAACACATTTTGTCTCAATCACTGGCAACCCTTCATGGATTCTTGACTTCCAGCTCAAGAGACCACAGAGCTGTGAGAAGTTAGCCAGGTTTGTTGTTTTAGACACTAAGTTTTGGGGAATTTTGTTACACAGTAATCATGAACTAATATAGACTTATCCCATGTGCACCTGCATAATAATTTTGTTGTGTCTCCTTGTGTACAGGATTTAGCCACTCCTTGTCTGCTAACACTCAATTCTGTTACCATGCATTGCAAAAGGGACTATGAAGATACAATGTAACATAATGAGCAGACTGATTTAATTAAGAGGGCTATCCTTTTGGTGAACCAGATCAAATCATATTACCTCTGGCAGCAGAGATAAAAGGCAAATCAGAAATGTAAAGAAATAGGGAGAATGGTCTGCTAACCTTGAAATAGAAAACTACCACACTGTGGCAAAGGCTATACAGAAGAGCATATAGGCCAGTGGTTCTCAACCTGTGGGTTCTGACCCCAAGGGGCAAATGGCTCTTTTACAAGAGTCACATATCAGGTATTCTGCATATAAGATATTTACATTGCTATTCATAACAATATTCATGACACAAGGAACTCTATTAAAGGGTCACAGCATTAGGAAGGTTGAGAGCCACTGCTAGAGGTAGTCTCTCAATACTGCAGTCTGTCAGCCACAAGTAATGGACTCTTCCCCAGCCACCTGGATACGTCTGGAGAGCAACTCCAAGCGCTACCCAAGAACCACAGCTGGGACTAACAACCTGATTTCAGCTTTCTTAATCCATGAGCAAGGAACTTTGTCCCCAGACTACTTACTTCTGTATCCACAAGATAATGAATGGGTAGTCTTTCTAGATGCTAGATTTGTGGACCAGCAGTAGAAAACTAATACTCTTGGTTGAGATGATGAGGTAATATAAGCTAATATCATAAGAGAAGGAGACTGGACACCATGACAAAGAGCTGAGTACGTTTTACATGAGTGGAAGTGATTCATTGGGGTCAAGTAACAGTCTTCACTGGTAGCCAGCCTGCAAGATGGCACTCGGTTGTCCTTGTTGCCTCCTGTAATTCACTCTCTTGGGTAGTTCCTTTTCCCCCAGCTCACATTGAGTAAGCTTGGTCTGAGTGAACAAAGGAAGTGACACTTTGTGACTTCTGAAGCTCCATAATAAAAAATAAATAAGACCCTGCAGCTTCCACATTAATCTTTTAATGGAGCCATCTCTGCTGTGAAACAGCCTCTGTGCCACAAATGTATTTTGAGCTGTCCTCTAGATTTAGTCCACCTGGAAAAGAACCAAGCCTCTTGCCAACTACAAGCACTGATGTGCCAGCCATGTGAGAAAATCATCTTGAAGGGTAGGTAGCCTTGCCCCACTCAAATCTTGATGGATGTCTTAACTGCAATATCATGAAAGATTCCATTAAAACCACATAGAGAAGTATCAAGTCAAGTGAGAGAGTCATAGAAAATGTGGGTATAAAGAATGCTATTATTGTTTCATGCTGGTAATTTTGGGATGCTCGTAACAGACTACTAAGGGGTTAACAGGCTAGTCTTTTTTCTTTTTTTTTTGGGTTTGTTTCGAGACAGGGTTTTTCTCTGTAGCTTTGCGCCTTTCCTGGATCTCGCTCTGTAGACCAGGCTGGCCTTGAACTCACAAAGATCCGCCTGCCTCTGCCTCCCGAGTGCTGGGATTAAAGGCGTGCGCCACCACCGCCCGGCCAGGCTAGTCTTTAAGACAGATGCCAAGGTCTTTGATGTAGTTGAAGACTAGATAGTTATAATTTCCTTAGTTAAGATAAAAGATAAGATAGATATAAAACCTTAGACTCAAATATATAGGTTAGATAGGATATCTTCTTTAATTTTTCCAAATACAAATAGACTAGATGTTATATCCATAATTCTTGCTTGTTAATTATTTTGTTATATGTAATTTTACTATGTTAAAGTTAAAACCTTCCTTTTTGAAAAAAAAAAGAAAAGGGGAAGTGCTGGGGATGTCTTTCTTTATGCTGTGAATGTGTTGCTCTGATTTGGTTGATAAATAAAACGCTGATTGACCAGTAGCCAAGCAGGAAGTATAGTATAGGTGGGATAAGCAGAGAGGAGAACTGTGGGAAGTGGAAGGCTGAGTTAGGAGATGCTGCCAGCTGCCACCATGAGAAGCAAAATGTAGATACCGGTAAGCCATGAGCCACGTGGCAAGGTATAGATTTATTAAAATAGGTTAATTTAAGATATAAGAACTAGACAGCAAGAAGCCTGCCACGGCCATACAGTTTATAAGTAATATAAGTCTCTGTGTGTTTACTTGGGCCCAAGTGGGACTGGAGAAAATTCCAACTACAGACAGAGCCCTTTGCTTAGGTTACAGTGGACAGTCAGCAGTAGAAAAGGCAGTGTGTGTGTGTGTGTGTGTGTGTGTGTGTGTGTTCAATAGTCTTTAAGGGGACATTTACACACAAGCAGAGGCTCCACTTTTGTTCCCATGGCTAATGGATTATCTGATGAAAAACAATGATAACTAAAGACAGAAGATGTGGACAACTGAATGAGATGAAAAGACTGAGATATCTCTCCCCTGGCTCATCTCTTTAATACCCTGATATCTTTCACATTTTGTTAATACCTTTCTATGCCTTGAACAAAAGAATAACAAAATAAAGGGGAACTCCCGTAGAGCCAAATGGTGACAAAGCAGACAAGATTTTTTAGACAAAGTGGAAACTATGGTAAGCAGGACCCTTTGGCATTTCAGAACCATGGCTACATCCAAAGGCATGGACTCTAAATGCCACATGGTGGGTAACATCAGTGAAACTGATAATGTTTCACCAAATTTCAAGAGAAACTTAATGTTTGTAAAATAGACTAGAATTATAGAGGCCATATCAATATACAATGTGAAAAACAATAAATGAACCAAGGTTAGAGGAGAACCCTAGAAGCAATTTGTTTCTGATTGTATTTGTCATAAATGCTTCCTATAAAAACGTATAATAAAAGGAACATAAAATTTATCACAAAACCTCATATTTATAGCCCTTGAAAGTTTTTATGAGTGTCCTATGAAATTAAAACATTCTTGTCACAGAAATGTTGCATATTTTACATTGCCAGTATTAATGATTCGCTCATGCCATTAAAATTATTTTCAGCTATATCTACCAGCTATTTTAAAAGGAGTGTTAAAACTACAAATGTATGCTCAATAAGGAAAAAACAAAAGGCAAAAGCAAATGGGCATTATCTAAGAGAAAGTACCACTTGGGGTCATCATTTACTTGTAGGGTCCCCTCTTCTAAGCTTTTTTTTTTAAAGGTCTTAAATGTATACATATACATTTACAAAAACGATGTGCTAGGCATCCTTATTTTTATATTGATTGGCATTTGTTAGTGAAATAGAGAGGATGTGTTTCAACACATATGTAGAACATGTTTTAGTGGGTGCCTAGTATTCTAGCCTATGGATACAACTACACATTGATGGCTAGTTTTAATTGTGATATAGTTCCATTGTTTTATTTAGTAAAAATGGTGAACATACATGATTCAAATTTTGTTGATTTCCTTAGGATAATGTTTCAAAATATAATTATGGACCTAATAATATAAAAATAGAGTTAAAGAAATAGATACAAATATTTTCAATAAATCTTCCAGAAACTCATAGGTTGACCAAAGGGTGAAATGTTGATTTTTTTTACTCCAATTTTTTAAAATTATAAATAATATTTTATTAATGTATTATATACAAGTTCAAGACATAAATTTTATTTTACAATTTTTCTGAATTCATTATGATAATTCATACAAAGATTTGTGTTTTCATTCTGATAAAAGTGTCAAAAAACGCCGGGCGTTGGTGGCGCACGCCTTTAATCCCAGCACTCGAGAGGCAGAGCTAGGCGGATCTCTGTGAGTTCGAGGCCAGCCTGGGCTACCAAGTGAGCTCCAGGAAAGGCGCAAAGCTACACAGAGAAACCCTGTCTCAAAAAACCAAAAAAAAAAAAAAGTGTCAAAAAACATATAAACACACTTTGAATTATTTAGGCAGCAAATGGTCAAGTTGAACAGAAGACAAAACTTTAGAGTTGTTGGAGCTTTGAGCTTTGAGTAAGTTAGACCTGGTTTCAGTCCTTTCCCTGTCTCTGTATGTGTTTGAAGCATTTAAAAATTTTAAAAATTTACAATTTTTTTTACTCCAATTTAAAAAGCAATCCCCAAATGGCATTTTGGTTGTTTCTCTCATGATTCTTTTGAGTACTGCACTTAATCTTTGCATGCTTAGCCTGTTTCAGGCTGTATATGCTTACTGGTTAATCTCTTACAACCATTTAAATTTTAAAATGTTTATACTTTTATTGCATCTTACAAGGTAACCAACACCATGTCTCTCATGTTGTTTTCCCATTTTATCCAGTCAGTGGTACCTTCCTTGTCCTCACTTCTGCCAAGCACATTACATTGTCAAACATTATTAAATATCAATCTCCCCCCCCACACACAACACACCCCCTATGGTTTCTTCTTTTGATTTGTACTTGGTAAAAATTACCCTCAAACAACCAACTTTTTTTTTTTTAACATTTAGAATATTTAGATTTGGATTTCTCTGAATTTTGTCTTTGCAGTTCTTTAAAACACTGTGTTTGAACCCCATTTTAAAGTGATGTGTGAAGTCAGAGCCAGATTTTTGTCCTAGCAGCATTTTTAAAGTAAAGTTATACAATCAATATCCTGTCATCACTAGTGAAAGAGTCAGGGGGGAAAAGCACCAACTACAATCCAAATCTTAACATTTTATTCACCCTCCCTCATTTACCATCTCTTCTCTCCAATCTCAATGTGGTTTTCATACTTCACCTATGTTTTGAGGGGAGACTTACTATAATGTATACCAAGACGCAAACACTGTGCTTTTGCGTATTTCTGAGTTTACTTTTCAAGCAAGGAAATTATTCTATGTCATAGATGGAAGAAGAGACGTGGAGAGATGAGGCATTGTAGATTAAGGTTCTCAGTGCCTGGTGTGTGTGTGTGTGTGTGTGTGTGTGTGTGTCTGTGTGTATCTGTGTGTGTAAATGAGTTTCTGGGAACACTGAAATACAGATGCTCATTCATTGTGTGTGTGTACATGCATGTATGTGTATGTGTGTGTGTGTGTGTGTGTGTGTGTGTGTGTGTGTTGTGGGAATGATGCTAATGATGATGACTCATGAGCTACAAGATTCTCAGATCCTGCCTTTACTCGTCAGAAGTGAACACTTTAAATTCTGAAATGCAAAAGGAAAAAAATGCAAAGAAATTCAGAAGACAGAAAACTCAGGAACACATGTTCTAAGAAGTCGCAAAAACAAAAACACTTTTTGAAGGACCCTATGAAAGTCCACAACTCCAATTTTTTTTTTACAAGAATTTTAATCCAAACTAAACCAGAAAGGCTGAAATATTCATAATTGGTATTTTATACCCTAGCCATTCTTTAGATATGGAACATTCACAATTATTGCAAGGATAATGTCTATTGTGGATGTTCTTGCGATGAGAACATTCTATTCCCACAATTTCATATCACAATGTACTCTTAGGAGACAGGAAGAAGAAATTACTGCCATTCAATTTTAAGACTATCATATTTTTTGGATAGCAATGCAAGAAAGGAAGGGTATTTGTTTTATGCAAACACAATTTTTGTTCACATAATTATCATCTTAGAAGACTTAATGTGAATTTGATAAAAATAATTAATTTGAACTATGAGTCAAGTGCTTTGGGCTATTGCTCTCGTATTGTAAAAGAGTTGCATATGATTTGGACAATATTTTTCCTTTTATTTTCAGTAAAATGTGACAAGTACAGAACATATTAAATTTTAAGACTAGAGGCTCAAGTGTGAATTCTCCTCCTTAAATAACAATGCAATCCTGTGAGGGAACGGGGTTTAACTCAGAGCCCCTAAGCCCAGCTTAATATTACTATTTCCTGTAGCTGATACAGAACCCAGCATTTTTTTAAGCCGGAAGAAACCTTAGGGATCATCTAACTCAATCCTTGCTTTTTACAATAGCTTGATTACTGAATACTTTTGTTTGTCAAAAACAAAAAATAGAAAATTGCACTTCTGTTTTAGCATTGGTATTCCACACAGGCTTCTACTCTTCCAACCTTTGGAGTCATTCTGACAGACTGTACCTATAGCACAGGTGAAGTACTGCCTTCCCACAAGACTTGATTTTAATGTAGGAGAAATACATTCAGGATTAGTCATCACATTAACGTGAAAAATGTATTTCCAGAGGTGCGTGTTTCTCCCATTAATGAGAAGTGCAGTTTGATGCATATATTTTCCATACACATCTTGGAGTGATGAGTACATAGAAGCATTTTTTCTGAATCACGAATGTGCAATGCACAGTCATTGTATCTGCAGGTAATGTTAGGGTTGCTTCGCTGTGCTCACTGGGTTACTTGGCAGAGCACCTGCTCATTACACAGAGACCTTTTCCTCTTGTCACTGACCTAAACTTGAGTTTGCACAATGTGACAAAGGATAAAATTAACAGATCTAGCTGAAGTTCTAAGTGAAGAAAATCATGAGGAAAAAACGTACAGGAATATGCATATTCCTAGAAATACATTGAAATACAAGAAGAATTGAGATCAAGTCTCAAAGCGTTCATCTTTGAGTATTAAAATTCCATTGCCTTCAAATGTTAGTAAGAAATTTCAGTCATCTTTTCACAATATTCCTTTACAAGGTTATTTCAGTGAAAATACATCTTAATAAGATTTCTTTTCTCTATAACCCACCCACTTCATAAAAGGCAAACGTAGTCTATTTTATCGTATCATTTTATACACCAGATAAGCTGCTTAGAATCATGGATTTGGAAATAGAAGGAAGTGGATGACTCATTCTGTTCAGCTTTGTTCATGTCATGAACAAGAGTAGTTATTGCCTTCACACTCTCCTTACGAACTGTCAGCTTCTGAGTCTGAGTTCTGAATTTAAGAACCAAGAGGAGCCCAGATACTGAACTGGAAGCTTCCTCCCTCCAGGTTTACTCTCAGACCTTAATGCGATGTGCAGGCTTCCTGTGGAAGTAAAGCCTCCCACTCTCTTACCCAGGTGTGAATTCTGAGTTACAATAATGACTAGCCTGGCAGGGTGTGCCCTCTTACGTAATCGTGGCATGGGTGTTATGGGTATCTGTAACTGCTTTCTGATTGGATTTTCTCCACAAGAGGGAACTAGTAATTGGTACTGTAAAACTGATTAAGAACCTATGACTGGAGAGGTCCTATGCCCTAGGAGAGAACCTAATATTATTTTCCTAAATGGGCGTAGCATCAAATTGAGTTCCAAATACTGACCCTTATACCCATTGGTTTCAGCAAAACTCTCACCCTTAATCAAAGAAACTTCGCATTGCAGTGGAAGGTGATTGTCACAGAGACAACTAGACCAAGTATAGAGAATAGGAGTCTGTGGAGTGCTCAGCCTTAAAGGGGACATCTATAGAACCTTCTCCCCCTAAGGCTCAGGAAACTCCACAGAAGAGGGGGTAGAAATATTTTATGAGTTAGAAGATGGGATAGACTGCTGCCAAGTAGTGTCTTCTGAACACAACAGAGCTATTGCACTCATGAATTCACAGCTGTGTGGCTGTCTGCACAAGTCCCATACAAGATCAAATCAGTCAGCTTTCCAACACTGATGTGGAGGAACCCACAAGGCCTCACCCTAGCTAAGAGCTTTTGACAATTGACAACTGCTGAAGGAGAGAGAAACAGTTTTCTTTGGGGGGTGTGGTCTCTGACATATATGCCCAAGCACCAGAGGTTGACCATATACTCATGAGCCTATGGGAAGTTCCAACTGGAATCAGTGAGTTACTAAGAAAAAAAAAAAAGAAGTATAAGGAGGAGGAGGTGGGTGGGGGAGGAGAAGAAACTATAAAGTTGTCAGGGGCAAGTTGTAGTAGTCTTGAAGAGGTTGAGGGGGTGAGTATGATCAAACATTGTATATATGTATAAATTCTCAAAAATAAATTAAATTTGAAAAAGAAAGAAAGGCCAAGTCAGGGCACAATGTCAGCCAAAGGCTGGAGTTTATACAAAGTGGGTTGCATTTAAGACCATTTCTTGGCATTCAGACCTAAGAAGGCTCTTATATCTTTGGATGATAAAAAAATGTGCATTATCCCAGAGAAGAGAACACCTATAATCTGCATGTAAGGATAAACAAGAATTTGTTATAACTGTAATGTTTTTATAGTGGGAAATTACATTTATCTTTTAAATGATTTCTGAACGATTTACTGGGCCTTTCTAATCCCACTGAAATCATTCTTTTCAGTTCTGGTTTTTTTTTTTTTTTTTTTTTTGAGTCCCGCTTCCAGAACACATCAAAGTCTCTTATATTTTAAAATATATGAAAAAGAATACTTGAATTTTTCTATTTTTCAAACTTCATCTCTAAGCACCATTGGGGAGGAATTATAAATAAATTATGACTAAAAGCTCCCAGGTCTCTAGCTCTCTGATGAGCAAGTTCATTTCTGAATCAACAGTTATTTTTGTGAGTTATCAACTACTAAGTTTAGAACAAATAAGATTTCAGAGGATGGAATGTTAAAGTCAGTTCTCAATGAGTTGGATTCACCAATAGTATATCGTGTGTACTTTGTTTCTAAGCCTCCCAAATTTATGCTGAAGCATAAGTGAGTGTTGTCTAAAGGATCCATACACATCAAATGCATGTTCGTTAACTGGATAACCAAAGTATCAGAAGTTAATAAGAGAAAGAGGAGAGAAAGGGGTTACCTGTTGGGCTTATAACTATTTGGACACTATTTTAAGTAAAAACTAATATCCCAGTGATCTGGGTTTTACTTTGGCTCATACATGAAAACGCCACATTTTATATGTATGTGGACACCTAGGGGAGGTAAATGTACTTGTATATACGCTCAATAGCTGAGATTGACTTTGACATTCCTATTTGATGTTCTCATGTTTGAAGTCTGGAGTGTGGTAGTTATTTGAAGCAAATTAAATAGAGACCCAGAATTTCCCTCTCTCTGCCTCTTTGAGGTAGGATGCATGACTTGGTCCCAGTGTCTTATGCCTTATATCCACATTATTTGCTGTGCAATTTTCTTGAGTTATAAACAGAAAAATCTCCTTGTATCTTTACTTTGCCCTTAGCCACAGAGTGTTAGTGAATGTAACAAAAGAGGTGGAAAAGGATGCATGTTTATTGCTCTTATTTCTGTCCAACTCTTACGTCTCCTCAAGACTACATGTAGGAAAATCATCCATCCCAGAATAAAGCTGGCCGAGACTGTGGAGTGGAGCCCCTCTTAGCCTATACAAATGTGACAATATTTGACTCAGCACTATGTATTTCCAAATTTACCATAAATCAATGAAAGTGGCCTGGGCCTTGGACTAGATACAAATAATAAATAATTGTTGTTTCTAGTTACAATAATAGCTCAGTCATATATTATGCCTTCTGTGGTGGTATGAGTGAGAATGGTTCCATAGACTCATATTTGGATTCTTAGGAATTGGCACTATTAGGATGTATGGCCTTGTTGGAGTAGGTGTGGCAATGTTAGAGGAAGTGTTTCACTGTGGGTAGACTTCAAGATTTCAGAAGCTCAACCCAAGACCAGTCTCTCCATCTTCCTGCTGCCTGGATGTAGAACTCAGCTTCTTCTCCAGTACCACATCTGCTTGTGTACCACTATGCTTTCTGCCATGACAATAACGAACTGAACCTACAGACCTGTAAACCAGGCCTAATTAAATGTTTTCCTTTATAAGACTTGCCATGGTCATGGTGTCTCTTCACAACAATAGAAACCCTAACTAAGATATCTTCCTTTGGAATCTAACAAAACCAATTTTTCCTTTCAAATTAGAGAAAATGGGTGTCAGTCCCAGGGGTACTGTGGTGGTTTGAGAGAAAATGACCCCCAAAGGGAATGGCACTATTAAGGGGTGTGACTTCATTGGAGTGGGTGTGGCCTTGTTGCAGAGAGTGTGACCATGTTAGATTAGAGGAAGTGTGTCACTGTGGAGGTGGGCTTTGAGATCTCATATATGTTCAAGCTACATCCAGTGTCTCAGACCACTTCCTGTTTCCTTCAAGTCAAGATGTAAGAGCTCTCACCTCCTTCTCTAGTACCATGTTTGCCTACATGCTGCCTTGCTTCCTGCCATGATAATGGACTAAACCTCTGAACTATAAGTGTATTACCACAAATAAATGTTTTCCTTTATAAGAGTTGCCGTGGTTATAGTTTCTCTTCACAGCAATAGAAATCTTAACTAAGACAGGTATTGTTGTCAAATATTCACTCAAGTAAACAATGAGAATTGAAGAATGACTATATGGTGGTTGATACTGAGGTCTCTAAACATTGTACAAGTACTGAAACAACATTGAAATATAGTTTGTTAGTAAGCAACAGTTGCTGTGAATTCATTAATGATGTCAGTGAAGGTAACTGAAAGCTCCTGTTTATATCCATAGCCATTTTCATCTTAAATAAGACCTGTGTTTCTCAAAGAAGGAAAGAATATCTTTCACTTCTTGGGGTGAACAAATCAAGCCAAATTTCAGAGTAATACAAACATCTATTTTCTAGAAATTGCCATTTAGGCATTGTTTTAGAGACATGAGAAATGTCCACCTCCTCAGATTTGACATTCTGCTTTCTAAAGAACAGTTCTGTGTTTGATGTCAAGATATACCATAAAGAAATAAATAGGAGACAATTTCTAATGGACAAATTTCATTCATTCATTTTATTTCTACTATATCCTTCCCATTCAATCTGACAAGGAATTCTTAGACCTTAGACAAAACGTCCTATTTATGAGGGTTCAACAGAAATTTCAAACAGTTCCAACAATAGTAGAATTAACAACCTTTCAACCAACCATACTTAGGATATAATCATTTACCTTTATGTGGTAAGACTATTTCTGATTTTCTAAAAGTTTGGTTAATGTTAAGTGCTATGTTCATTGTTTTGTTTTTAAGAAAATGATGATAAATAACCAGAGAAGTTAACCCAAAATTCCTGAACATGAACAGAAACAAACTCCTCAAGTGAGTGTAAATTAAGAGAGTGTGAACTCACATTTTCATAAGGACAGTAAATTTCTATGATCTGTAAAACCATAGATAGCACACATACATAAATGCACACATGTGAGCAGAGAAGGCTTTCAGTCCTCAAAGTGATCAAGGAACATGAGTTCTTTGGTATGGGTACAAAAGGTCATCAGTCTGGGCTCTGGGCTCCTAAAATAAACATAGTTCAAGTTTACAAATTGAGATGTCTAATGCTTAAAAAAAAGGTGTTCAGGGAGTGTAGCTAGAATAATCTCCAGAATCTTGAACAACATTTGGGAAAGATGGAATTTGGATAAGTTGGTTATAGCCTCTTGACTCATTGACTAGGCATATAAAATGAAAACCTAAGAAATTAAAGGTATAAAGTAATAAGGACCTTATCAAATAAGGAGTCTATCATATCTCTGGTGATTTGAATCACATTTCCAAGATATAGAAGATTCTAGTGTCTTTTCATTTTGAGAGCAGATAGCGTCTTCAAAGGATGCTCCAACAAGAGTATGTCTGGGAAGCCCATGGAAAAAGTTTTGTGAAACAGAAGGATGAAAAACCTGGAAACCCCCAATTACCTGGAAACCCCCAATTCCCATCTCCTCCAGGGCAGGGGTGGAGGGCGGGAGGAGGGAGGACAGGGGAATCCGTGGCTGATATGTAAAATTAAATTAACTATAAAATTTAAAAAAATTTAAAAAATGAAAATAAACTGAAAGTATAAATTATAAAAAAAAGAAGAAAAAAGAAAAACCTGGAAACATTGAGACCATGAAACAACTCACTTACTGATCTTTCACTTAAATACTACTATGAAATTTAATTAACAGTTTCTTCTGAATGAGGAATTATAATAAGATAGTCTTTCTTTTGTTCCACACACTCCTAAGTGATTTCTACTAAATAAATTATATAACAAGAAAAAATTATTTTATTTATTGAAGTTATTTAGCTACAGAAGGGAAACTAGTTAATACAATAGAATTGATGCTAACTTCTGAACATGGCATTAAAATGGATCACTTTAAGAGTATATAATAACACAATAAAAGTAGTTTTAAGTATTAAAAGACCACATTCTAATAAAAAAATCTGTAAATGAAATCTGAGAATCCTTACTTATCAGCACATAAAAAAAAAAAAAAAAAAATGATGGAAAAAATTTAAAAAAAAAAAAACCAGAGTCCACTAAGGAATCGAAATACAGTTTTCTTTCTCTCTCAAGATACTGCTCCCTCTAGTATGACCTAAATTAGTATTAGCTTCTCATGAATGCTAATGCAACCTTGCCGCTCAGTCTTTTGGACACAGACAAAGCAATAGAGAAATTGTGGGTTATTTAGTTATTTTGAAGTAAGACAATAACCTATGTTTAATTTAGCAACATTTTTACTGGAGATTTAGGGATCCAGCAGTCTAGTGTATTATTCAGACTCAGAAAATTACTGAGTCACCCAATTTTTTTCTCAGAAGGCCTGAAGTCACCCCATGTGGAAGAGTTTTCAAGTCAGTCTGTAAATAGGACAAAATGCTAAGATGGCCATCAGGTACTTCTTGTTCATGGGAAGGCCACTGAATCTACCCGGATTCCCTCAAACTACCAATTCAGCTCAGCAAATTAAATCAAACGACCATTCAAAACAATGAGAATAATCAATTTGAGTGTCTCTTCAATTACACAGGAAATCAAGGCAGGAGTAATAGCATGCTCTACTTTCTCTGTGTGTCTTTATTTCCTTAAAAATTTAAACTTCATTATCAAAAAAACCTTACAAATAAAAAAAAAACCACTCTCCAAAATTAACCAGAACCAAAGCATATACATTTCTATTTATTTTCTTGTTTATTGTATCCAATACATCCCAACCTTGGTTTCCCCTTCCTCCACTCTTCCCAACACTCCCCAACCTCTAGAGCACTCCTCCTCCACAGCCCTTCAGAAAAGAGCAGGCCTCCCAAGGATATCTACTGATACATATTTCATAAAGCATATATATTTCAGTGCATTTCTATAGATTTAGAATAGCCATTCTGAAGCTCTTTCTTTTGTGGAACTCTTTCTTTTATATTAGTGTTATAACTAAGGTTTTTGTTTTTTTTTTTTTTTTGTAGCTCTCATTCACACTTTTGGGTGCTAATCTTACCCTGTGAAGACAGCTGACATCTAAGATTTGTCTATGGACTTGGGCATTGCAGTTCCTTGGGGGAGGATCTATGTCACAAAGCAGATTCTTAAAATTAAAATTGGCTAACTCTGTGAGTGTAGGCAACTCTGTGAGTATAGCTAACTCTGTGAGATTAGAGACACAGTCTGAATTTAAAATTTTTCTGTTGACATCTGATGGAACCAGAGCGGTTTTCTCACAAATCAAGAGTTTAAAAGACAAAACAAAGCAGTTGATAAAGGCCCAATGAAGGTCAGCCTTCAGAATCGTGAAACTGCCCAAGACTGGAGTTTACGGCTCGTTTTCATTTGCTAAGAGAAGCTTTCTCAAGCTCTTGAGACCTGAGCTGCCCAACCCTCTTGAGTTCTCTTCTAACTGCCCATAGGACCATCCGGGCCTCATCTCGAAATGCCATGCAGAACCTTAAGTGCCAGCTACTGACACAGTCTCTGCCTGGCCATGCCTTCTGCCCAGATATCAACCAAATTTATATCCTATGCCCACAGAGTTGCCTCTGTACTTCAAAGCCCTGATTTGTGAGGCTGAGACTTGGCCACTTGACACATTTTAAGCTGTCAAAAGAGTTCATTACATTATCATAACATATAAAATTTTTATATGGAAGTGATACTTGCTTAAATTGGAATAAGTGGAAACAAAAAAAATAATCATGTATAATCACACTAGTCGTGAAGTTCTTTGACTTATTTTAACTCCCATGACATGTAAGTCTATGCTCATGGTGTGTGTGTGTGTGTGTGTGTGTGTGTGTGTGTGTGTGTGTGCATGCATGCGCAGGCATGTATAATCAAAATCTGTAGCAGATAGCTGATTTGAATCCTAGTTTGACCATTTTGGGTAAGTTATCTGACTGTTCTATGGCGTGGGCTCTACATCCACAGAGTGAGGGTACTAACTTACAGTTATGGGGAGTTATGAACACAGATGTGGGTATTCTTGGCTATAGTGTATGCTATGGATTTAGAGTCTATGCATCATAGCACCAGCTGCCTAGATTTGAACCCAGCTCTATCATTAGCTGCTTTATTACTATGACAAAGTGTCTTTAGTTTCCTGTGCCAAAATTTCCTCATCTGTAACATCAAGGAAGTTAATCAGATCATGACAAATAAAAGCCACTTCGCAGTGTCTGTAGTGTTGGAACTGAAAGGGCAAGGACAATTATGAACAGATGGTCTGAGATGAACTTAGCCTTTCTGTTCGTGGGCTACCAGCTTTCCAAGCTAAGATTAACTTCTACAACATGGTTTTTGTTATATAAGTTTAAAAGCTGCATCTCCCTGCAACTTATAGGGACAAAGAGGCCGAACTCTTAGGTTCTCAAATGGACCCATCACCCAAGAAATGTTAAGGATTGCCAAATCAGTATATGATTGTTATCCATCAAATGTTTGGACTTTTTTTTTTAATAACCAATCTTGACAATCTATCCTCTATTAATTTCTTTTTGAATGACACCTAACAAAACTCCAAACTGGTGTCCCCAACACTAAGTCGCTTGAAGCAATAGTGTTTGCTTGGGTGCTCCCAAATAGACTGTTAGAATTTGGTAGTCCCCCCCCGCCCCCCTAGAGGATTATTTCTTTCCTCAAAATAAGAAATAATAATAGCTCTTTATTTTTGTGTATCAGTGATGATATAAATTTTGTTTTACTTATTATATTTCTCCCAACTTAGGCCTAAAACCATAGTTGAGAAGAAAGAATGTTTTGGCTTCAATATAGTCTTTCTTGTAGTATTAAAGAGTTATAAATCTTTATTTGAAGTACCACCAATTGAGGATTTTTAATGATATATCTAGCATCTTTTAGATTTGAGTTTGAATAGTACAGCATTTATGAAGGCCTGTCATCCCACGGAAATAGCCTTAAATATGAAGTTACCTTTACATTCTCATTTTTCCTCCATTTGTGACCTAACTATAAATGCTGCCTCTTTCACTGCACTTTCATGGGTCTGAGTTCTCATGGGGATGATAACAACCGCTAAATGTCTTTGAGTTCCGTAAGCATCGGATTTTATTTTTTGACATGTTTTTTTCCCCTGAACATAACTGATGCTTGTGATAGTTTGGGTATTGTGTCTAGGGGATGCTTTCTTCTGATCCTCAAAAAAAAAATAGGAAAGAAAATGAAATACCATTGTTTCAAAAATATCTCTCAGTGCCATTGATGAAATTCAAAAGAACTCCAAGGATGAAAAGGATGATGCAGCTTCAAACCCCAACAGGCTCCCTGGAAAGGTGAGTCACCGAGCAGGATTCTGCATGCAGAGCTCCTGGGGATGGCATACAGGCCAGCTTCATTCTTTTGAGCTAGTGGGGAGCTGAACTTAACTGAAATATCCTCCCCTTGGAGACTCTGCAGAGAAGGGTTTACGCAGGCTTCTGCGGAGGTGAGGCAGCCATTCCCCTTAGATGTCTAAGACGAAGCCCCTGGCGTCCATTGGATGCTAAGCAGTAGTCAGCTGAAACTTCCCAGAATTAAAAGCTTTAATTGGATCTTGTAGAATCTCCTCTTTTCAAATGCCCACCTAAGTCCAAACCTCTGACTTTTTATAATGGAAACTGTAAAACGTGTAGGCTATTTTTATTCTTCCGTGGCTGTAACCTGAATGTAGAAGAGATTTCCTGTGAATCGATTCAGAAAAAAAAAATGCTTCAGAACACACCTGTCCAATCAATCAACACTTTATAGTATTGGCTTTCTAAAAATAAACTAGTTCTACCTCATATTTCACTTGCCCTTTCACTGTTTTATTCACTACCGGCTGATAATTAATTGTAGTGCAAAAGGGTATTTCAGTGTGCTTGATAAACAGCTGGGAGCCTGTATAGCATGTGTGTGACGAGTGTCTATGAATTCTCACTGCAAACTGTGCTCTGAGCTTGAATGTGTTATTTTGGGCAGTATTATTTCCTGTATAGCCCCATGGGAATAGCAAATCCAACACACTGGCAGTACTTTTCACTCTCAGATGCCTGCAGAGCATGCCCTATGGATAATCATTGCAGCTGTGCCTTTAGGGGCTGCTTTGTTGGTTCCAGGGGAAAGGTGGGGACAGCAGGTAGGATTTGCTGATACTTGACCTCACTCACTACGTCCTCCTGTAGACTCACTCAGAACCGACAGACCTGCTCTCCAGGGATGTCATGCCAAGCACAGCAGCAAACATTCTGTTTTAGTGATCCATGATCTAGCCAGCCCTGTATCAGGTCATTTAACACTCTCTTTTGGGGTAGGATCAACCAAGAATGATAACTCCCTTGTTATCAGAAGAGAGCAGTGAGCTGCAACTTCTGTGAAATGGGCTAATATTCTTTACATTTATTTCTGAGCTGCCAGTTTGAAAGATCCAAGCAGAAATGAAGGTGAATGTTTGATGACTAAACTAGGTGTCCTTTAAACCTAAAGGAAGCAACTGCAAAACATGTTTTATGCTTCTTTAATAGAAAAAAAGTTGGGGAAGGGAGCATAAAACCAAGGTGCATTTAACTTGAAGATTTTTGTTTGTTGCTGTTCTTAAAAACACATTTTGTCAATGATGAATGTATTTTGCTAATTTTTTATGCAATATAAGTAATAACCAAGTATTTAAAGGTTCTATGGTACAACCTTTATGTCCAAGATTGAATTCTATTTTAGTCAAAACACATTAATTGAAATCCTGAGGTACCATGGAGGCTTCTTATAGTTTCTTTGGGCCTATAAGCTAGCCTTTTATAAAGCCAGAATATGTAGTCTGGGTTCTGCTCCATCCAAGGCAGCTAGATGCAAAAACAGTGCCATGATGTTTCACAAAACTTATCATACACTCTTGTTTTGAACAGGGTGAATATATTGTGCTGCAATTAACAGGTCCTTTGTTTTTGGTAATTCCACTTTGTGATATCCCATTTGAGATGACGGCCACTACTATAGCAGTGGTGATAAATTGTTGCTGATTGAATGATGTTTTGTGTGTGAATTCATATGGATTGTCAGCCATAAGTATCCCACTGTCTCACTACAAGGTAAAGTGTTCCTATTCCTACAGGCAAGAGAGCTGAACACTGAACCCACATCAACCAGTAACTGTGGTAGCTTAAACTTGAGCTGTTCTGATAATACTGGGGTCAGGGATCAGTGCACTTGGCCTCTGGGTCTGGTAGGGAAGAAAGAGATTCCTTCAAGTCCTTTCTGTTCTTTTAATCTTGAAAGATATAAAAAGATACCATTCGCTACTGATTTACTATGCATTAAGTCTGGACAGAAAGCCTATGCAATCAACAATTCCAATTCCACTGTGTTGTCTTGCTAATAATCCCCCCCCCCATTTGTTCACAGAAGTTTGATTAAAGCAATGATGGTTAGCAACGCATTGCCAGAAAAGCACTTATCAGATCAGCAGTAGGCAGGGTTCATTTGCAGCTTGTTTACTGAAAATCTTGTTATCTGAATTCTATCTGATTACACTCCAAAGTTTTACCAAAACTTTCAACATTTTGGTTCTGAAACCTAAAACCCCATACTCTAGTTAAAGGCAAAATGGTGCTTTCATCACAAATGAAGAACCCTTTCATTGACTTACTCCAGATTCCAAAGGTATCTTGAGATAAAGTCAAGGGCAGCGATGCTGATTTCATCACCAAAAAAGCCAAGAATGAAGAAAGTATCAGAGAATTATGAAGATGTACATAAGAATATGTCAAAATTATTGACAATATTTCTAAAATATAAAGAGTCATCCCTTCCTCAAAGTCTTTCTCAGTTTTGAAGAGTCTCAGGGGCAACTGTGACAGATGACACTGAAGTTGTCACTATCCCCCTAATTAAATCTTTTCCATGGTGTCCATGGGGAGTACACAATGTCTAATGAGGTTTGGGGATGATTGTTAGACTAAGGTTTCCATCTGACACAGAGTTCTTTCATTAATTATGATTCTTCCCTAGAGGCCAGCCAAGCAGTGTTTCCTAATCCTAAAAAAACAAATAAAAAAAAAAAAGTCTCCTAGAGCATGTGAGCATGTGTACGTAAATCCACAAGGTATCAGGACAGATGGCTCCACTCTTTAAAGATAATTTTCAAGTGACTACAATTCAACAACATAGACACCTACATCTGGAATATTAGGACTCTTCTGATTTCAGAGGCAGGAAGTGAAGCTGATTTCACTGAAGTATAATGAAAGGAAGATATGGAATGATGGAGGGGAGATGAGACTCCTACAGCCGGGGATGATCTTCAAGGATGTACTTCAGGGACCTGACAGTGTTTCAAGATACTCCATTTACTACATTAAACACAAGGATTTGATTTTGGAAGCTAATTGGCCTCAATGAAAAAGAGAAGATGCTGGGCAGTGGTGGTGTACATCTTTAATCCCAGCATTGTGGAGGGAGAGGTAGCTGGATCTCTGTGAATCTGAGGCCAGCCTGGTCTGCAGAGTGAGTTCCAGGACAGTCAGAACTGTTTCACAGAAGAACCCTGTCTTGAAAAAACAAAAACCCAACAACAACAAAAAAGAAAAGCTAAACGTGAAAATAAATCAGGCATTATTTGCCATTGACCCAACTGGTAAATATTAAATACTCTGTAGTGTGCCATACTATGAAACGCTTTGAAAGTAGAAGTATTCACAGGAGGGTAAACTTGATGTGTTTTAATTGAACAGTTTATATACTTAAGGAAAAATTGTTTTGGGTGTTACTGAAATGTGAACTTGGCAAGCATTCTATCACTTAGCTTTATCCCTATTCCCCCCCCCCCCTTTTTTTTTCTTGTTTTAAGAAAGGGTCATGAAACCCAGACTGGCTTTTAATTCATTTTATAGCCCAAGCAGGCCTTGAACTTGTGATTCTCCTGTCTTAGTTGCCCCAGAAACTTGGATTACATGGCAGATAGCACAAGGCTCAGTTCAATTTTAAAATATATATTTCCTCTGCTACCAATTAGAGAAACACTTATTTTATATGGGCAGATAATTAAGTACAAGCTTAGTCACTGCAATTCTGTAGGTAATATCAACGATGAGAAACAAGCTAACATTCACCTGGAGGAGACCGATGAAATTATGTCACATCCACGTCTGGAGCACACTGCAATTGCTAACAGTGCTGTGGTGGATCTACATACAGGAAACAGCCTCTTGTTATGTTATTAAGGGAAGTGAGCAAATAGCAAAACAGGGTGGATCATGTACCAGGATCTGAGTAAACAAATGTTCTCTTGTCAGGAAATGTAAGAATAGCAGTTGCCTCCAGGAAAGGGAACTGGAGACCAGAGAGACTGAGCTGGGAAGAGAGTTTACTGTGCATGAAAAATCTATTGATAGCGAAGAGATTTTTATTCAAGTGCTTGTATTAGCTACTCAAGACAATGGCCAAAAGATCTTCTATGAAACTCTGGGACGAAAAGCTATAGAAAACACTTACATAACTAAGTCAGGAAAAACTGTCAATGAAATGAATTAGAAAAGTATTTCTCAATCATTTTGGTCTCTGACTCTCTTTATACCCTCAAAATTATATAAGACTGGAAACTTTTAGTTTCTATAAAATATTTACCATTAAAATCTGGGAAATTCAAGAACAATTGTTTCCAAATTCCTTCTCAAAACCAATTGTAACCACAATTAAGGAAAAAAAAAAACTCTTTTCCCCAAAAATAACAAAAAGTGAAAAAAACTGACAGTGTTTCCTATTTTGCTAGCTTCATAGAAGACAGCTAGGTCAGAACTGCATTTGTATTTTATAGTCTCCTGCAACATGATGCGCATTATTTTCTGGTTAAGTCCTCTGAGAAAATGCAGTGGAAACGAAAAGGACATGTTGCTGTCACTCATGATAACACTTGAAACTAGATCACTATCTTCAAAACTTAAAATGGATTAAAGACTTACATATGAGATATAAAACAACCAGAAGAAAATCCCATAAGAGTACTTTGGGACATGTGAATGGGCAAGGATTGGGGGGTGGGGTAGGACTTGGAAACATGAAAATCAAAGCAAAATGAGACAAATGAGATGATATCAAACTAAAAATTTTTACACAATGAAGGAAGTAACTAAAGGATGAGACAACCTACAAAATAGAAGAAAATTTTTACAAACTAGACATCTGACAGTGTATATATAGAGATAATCCATAAAGAACTTCAAAAACCCAATAGCAAGCAATCAAGAACAAAAAGAAAAGAAAAATCCCAAATAACCCAATTACAGATGGATATCAGATCTAAAGAAATACTTATCAAAAAAAAAAAAAAGACATACACATAGCTTACAAATATATGGTAAAGTGCTCAATATCACTCCCCATCGGGGAAATGCACATCGGAACCAGAGTACAATATCACCTCACCCCAGTAAGAATGGTCAGTGTCAAAACCACTACAGAAAACAAGTGTTGATGAAGTTGGGGAGAAAAATGAAATCTTGAGCCCTGCTGATTCAACATAGATTATTAGACCCATTACAGAAAATGGGATGGAAGTTCCTCAAACATAAAAATACAACCATAATACCAGAAATTCTACTACTAAATATTTAGACATATTCCCAAATGAAATCATTAAGTTGAAGAGGCATCTGAACTCCTATGTTTATTGCCGCATTATTCACTATAGCCAAGAAATGGAAACAACCTGTATCCCTCACTGAAGAACAGATAATCAAAATGTTATGCAAATATACAATGAAGTATTATTTGGTCATAAAAAGAACAAAACCTTGTGCTTTGTGGCAGGGATGGAATTGGAGGACATTATGTTAAGTGTAGTTATCTAGGCAATGGACAAGATCAAAATGTATTACTTGTATGTACAATGTGATAAGTTGGTCACATATATAGAAGTTGAGATTAGCCAGGTGGTGGTGGTGCACACCTTTAATCCCAACACTCAGGAGGCAGAGC
>CABHPP010145152.1:2485-41800 GCA_902168425.1 Peromyscus attwateri
AAAAAAAAAAAAAAAGAAAACTGTACTATCTCCCCCAAAGCGAGTAAATACTTCTCACATGCTTTTAAATGTCAAAGTCTGAATTCAAACCTCAAAGGATGCTCTCACTGACACCTGTCATCCCAGGGTGCTTTTTCTTCTTTCTGCTTTTCATTGATTCTTCTGTGATCCTGTTGCGTGGCCTTAGGAAGCCTAGCTTTGGTCAGGTGTTAAAGCCCACACACAGACCACCCCTCACTGTCCTATCTGCAGTGTCTGTTTTATTGCAGCTCTCCTAAGCTCACTGACTGGTGGCTCAGTGATCCCTGAGCTGTGGGGCCTGACTCTGTTTATCTATTGCTCCAGGGACACTGCCCTACCCTCTCTCCCTAGCATCTCTGCGCATCACTGAAGCTGCACACATTGGCCACTGAGGCAGAGCTCTGGTGCTCCTGCTGCCCATGGAGGAGCCTACATCAGCCTTCTGGCCATCAGCCAGAAACGCCCTCTACAGATGAGCCTCCCAAGAAATACAGTAGACTTCTGCCGAAATTCTTGGCTGTGGCCGTGACTGACAGGGCAGAATCTGAGAGGGCATGAAAGCCTTCCAGGCTTACATAAGGCACGGGTGCAGACTCATCTTCAGGCCGAGGGAACCTGACTTTGCTGGGCTTGCTGGCAGTTTTGCCCTGCTGTCAATGACGAGGACACGGAGGAACTTTTTAATGACACAAGGCTCTTGAAAAGGCTCAAGCAAGCCAAAATCGTGGAAGACGAATTTGAGAGGGGCTGTTGACAAGCGGTAAAAGAACTGCCCAGTGGACAGGCTGGGAAGGGGACAGCTAACCCCCGGGCCTCAGGTGAAGGTCCCTGTGCAGCTGGCCCCCCACACCTGCCCTTACTGCAGAACATCAGGAGACTTCTGGAAAACTGTCCAGTCTAGTGGAGGCGGGGTAATGAAGGGATTGCACCCTTGTGAGTACAACCAGCCTACCAGAGTCTCACAGCAGAGTGCGTAGGTGTCTAGGTGTCAATAACAGCTATCGGCATTTGCTTCGATTAACTGAGCTTATTTTCTCAGGTGATTTTTGTGCTTGATTACACTTAATTTCTTCTTCAAACATAAAGTACACTTGATTTTTAGGGAAAAAGAGAAATTCAAAGATGACACTACTACTGAGCATGTGAACACTCAAATAAAGGAACACTAGGGATAATTCTATGTTCACATTTTGTTTGTTTGATAATTCATGAAATGGACTAATGTCTTGAAAGAAACAAAGTACTATGCCTTATGTAGGGAAAAACATAATGTGACTGGGCCTCTATCTGTTTAAAATCTGTATTGTTGTTTATTTGTGTTTTGTTTTTGTGAGATAAAGTCTTGCAATGTAGTGCTGGCCGGCCTGATACTCTGTAGCTTCCTATGAGTTGTCTTGAACTCATAGGAAGTCTCCTTCCTCAGCCCTCTGAGGCATATGCTGCCGTGCTCAGCTGAATCAGTCATTTATAACCTTCCTAACTCATCTAGGATGCCAATGTGACCCTACTTTAGAGCCAGACAAAGACGTTGCCCGAAGTAAAACGGTTAGCAAACACAGCAACGTACAAGAAGGCGCCAATATCACAACCAGGAAGGATTTAGTTTAAGTATGCAAGGCTGGTTCAACCTCCAGAAATCACTGTATATCAAGTGATAAAGTAAAAGCATCCAACAAAACTGAATACCTATTCATGATTTAAAAAAATACAAAAAACAAAAAACTCTCAGCAAACTAGAAATGGAAAAGAATGTCCTGAACTTGACAGAGGACAACTTCAAAAAAACTCCCCGTGTATCTACTTAATGGTAAAAACAAAAAAACAAAACAACAACAACAACAAAAAAAACCTAGGCCGCTTTTCCACTAAAATCATGAGAATTTTCTTTCCCATTATTGTACTGAAAACTCTTGTCATTGTGATAAAATTAGAAATGAAATTAAAAGTATACTGAGTGCAGCCCAGCAGCGGTAGTACACGCTTTTAATCCCAGCACTCAGGAGGCAGAGCCAGGCGGATCTCTGTGAGTTCGAGGCCAGCCTGGGCTACAGAGTGAGTTCCAGGACAGGCGCAAAGCTACACGGAGAAACCCTGTCTTGAAAAAAGAGAAAGAGAGAGAGAGAGAGAGAGAGAGAGAGAGAGAGAGAGAGAGAGAGAGGTATACTGAGTGGGAAGGAATCAACAGAACTTGCAGATTATAGAGTTTAGAGTTATCTACATGGAAAATCTGAAATAACTGATCAAAACTTCCTGGAATTGATAAACCAGTAGAAGGTTAACATATAAAAGTCAACTGGTTTCTTGTATACTTTCATATAAGAAGTACCATTTTAATAGCACATATAGATTAAATATTGACTGTCAACCTATCAAAATCTATGAATAGCTTCTGTACAAAAAACTACAGACCTCTGATGAAAGAAATCAAGGGTTATTTATGTGTACAGGTATTCCAAATTCATGGTTGTAAGGCACCATATTGTAAGTCAATTTTCTCTAATTCAGTCTATAGACTCAATACAATTTGAACATAAATACCATAAATCTAATTAAGATATATCAGCAGATATAATCTGATATTTAAGAATTTTCCTGAAGTTTATGTTCAAAGGCAAAAGACACAGAATTTCACAGTACCAATACTGAGCCTCAATTCACACAAATTTGAACTCATTGAGGAAGTTGGGGAATCCCAGGCTGGAAAGCAAAGTGTGACAAAATAATTTGTATTGTAAATGCACACAGCAAATTCATCAAAGGGCACGAGGGAGGTAAGATACTAACTAAGTACAGGAAATTAATAGAATCTGCAAAACAATATAAAAATGAAGTATACATAAGCTCTGCACTTGGTATCAGCTGAATCATGTCCCTAAAATTCATTCATGGAAGCCCTAACCCTTAGCGCATCAGACTATGACCACATTGGAAGACAAAGCCTTTAAAGAAATCATTTAATTAAATTACGGCCATCCATGTGGACTTTAATCTGATTGTTTTCCTTCTAAAAACAGGACACGTGGACCAAGATACTAAATATCTGTGTACATGGAAAGACAACCACAGGACTAAGCATGGGGGTGAGAGTGGGATGGGAAGGGGTTGGTTATCTCGTCCTTTTGGCCCTCATAGAAAACCAACCTTGTCAGTCTCTTGATCTCAGAAAATATTAATTCCTGTGGTTTAAGTCACCTAGTCTGCGATATTCTGATCTAGTAGCACCAATTTAGTATGCAAGGAGAAAAAGCTGTTTCCCACATCCATTTGGGTTATCAGTTCTGGTATCACGCTATACATGTCATGGTTTGAATCTGGAACGGCCCTGATAGGCTCATGTTTTGAGACCTTGGTCTTCAGTCTGTGGTGCCATTATGAAGGTTATGGAGTCTTCAGGAGATGGGGACCGGTTGGCTGAAGTAGGTCATCAGAAGTGGGCTTCAGAAGGTTATTCTGGTCCTGGCTCTAGCTCCAGTCTCCATTTCCTGTCCGCCTCCACGTGAACGGCGACCAGTACAAACTCCTGCTGCCACCCTTCTCTGCCATGGTGGGTTGAAATCCTTCGGAAACTGTGAGCAAAAATACAACTTCTCTCCCTCAAGTTGTCTCTGCCAGGCACTCGGTTACGGTGCTCAGAGGAACTAACACATTCGGATAAACACTGCGAATGGACAGCAGACGGTGGGAGCCAGTTTTCCTCTTTTCTTAGCTTTAAACATTTTTCCCCTTTGAGAATTTGTCTGTTTTTTAATTGTAGTCACCTTCCCTACTCCAACTCTTTCCAGATCCCCCTCTCTTTCCTCCCCATCTAACACTGTGTGGCCCCCCCATTTGTCCCTTCAATGTCAATTTGTGTTGCCCAGATATTCTTAGATGTGTAGCCTTCCACTGGAACACGGTCCTCTTACCAGTGGCTATACTTTTAGAGGAAACTGACCCTTCCCTTCCTAGAAGCTACAAATTGCCACTAACTCCTTGGCTACTGGTAGTAATATGTGCCCAGCCTCCCTCTTCACGTTGGGATTTGGTCTGGCTTGGGCCTTTAGAACCATTGTGAGGGACATGTGCAGCTTCCTTGCTGAGTCCAGGAGAAATGGTTTGATTGTAATCAACCACTGCTTCTGACTCCACCCCCACCCCACCCCACCCCACCCCACGCCACCGTCTGCAATGATCTCCCAGCCTTTGGTGGGGAGAACGCAGTATATGTGGGCCACTTAGACCTGGGCATTCTGCAGCCTTTTCAGGTTTTATTATTTAACTGTCAGAGTGGGAGCTTGCAGATAAGGGGAGCCAGATAGAATGACCCAGGGGTAGTAGATTAGAACTGGAGACATTTGTATAAACTTATATTTAGCTTAATGCAGACAGACATTTAATATGTAGGAATGTAGATACGTTTATGTCTGCATATCAGTACCCATGTAATTCCTTGCTTTGTCATCTGAGGGGACCTGAAACAAGAAACCCCAATGGCTAAAAGCATACAAGTATCTAATAATCCAAGGATCCTTGGGAAAATGGTTGACTCTGGCATTGGTGCACAAAATATGGAAGAGGAGCCTGAAGCATACTATACTACGAGAAGATAAGGAAGTGCGTGAAATAAACACACCACCCATAATCTCACACACACACACACACACACACACACACACACACACACACACGCAACATAGCAGTTTATGAAAACAGTTCCAAAAGAAATCGTGAAAAGCTGAAAACTAAAGTAGTATTGGATTATAGTCCCATACTATCTGTGGATCCATACGGATATAAAATAGTGAGCAAAATACTGTATCTTCATGGAAGAGAATTTTAAGCAATGTTTGTAACTACTTTGCACTCAATACAAGCCCGTACTCTTTATGCCTGAACTTTGCAGACCACCCTCCTTCCAAAAATACAGAGTAAAAGGAAGAAAACAACATCTTCACAAGGGAGCAACCAGGCAGACACTCCCTCGCTGGTGGTCACAGTCAACAGTAACTCAGGGACAGCGGGTTTCTTTACTAGGATGTGATGAAGACAGTCTTTCCTCTGGGAAATTGCTCTCCAAAAGCTACAGTCACAGTCTACCTGTGAGAAAACCACCGGACAACTTCCATTGGAGAGCCAGTGAGCAGAATGCTGACCAGCATCCCCCATATTGTCAAGATCGTCACAAGAAAGGAAGTCTGAAAACTGTCATAGTCAAGGAGCCTAAGAACACAGCGCCCGCTGAATGTCCTGTGATGTGCTATTCTGGATGGGATCCTGGGGGCGAGCAAACAGAAAAGCAGATTAGGTAAATGTGGGGGATTTGAATAAAGTATCAATATTGGCCTGTTAGTTATGACAAAATACACACTACTTTAGATGTTGTCTTAGACTTTTTTGTTGCCTTGACAAACACCCGTGGAAAAGCAGTTTCAGAGGAGGGATGATTTCATGATTTCAGAAGGGTTAAACTTCTGATTAGGTCACAGCCCTCATGGTCTAATCACCTCTGGAAGTGCCCTCACAGACAAGTCAGGGGTCTGCTGCATTCATCTCTGAGGGTTCTCTCAATCCGATCAAACTGACATGGACGTGTGCGTGAGTTTAGAGCATGAGACATCTACGTGTACACAAGCCCTGTCGATCTTTCTCAGGTGCTGCTTTTTCCTCCTCCCCATCGCCCGTTTTTGAGATGAGATTTCTCACTGACCTGAAACTCGACGTGAGGCTAGACCAGCTGGCTATGCACCTGGGGATCTGCTTGTCTCTGCCTCTTCAGCGCTGGGGTTACAAGTACATGCTACCATGCCCAGCAGCTTTCTTTTTTTATGTGGGTTCTAGGGACCAACCCCAGGTCCTTGTGCTTGCAAAGAAGTCACACTACTGATGGAACCATCTCTCCAGCCAAAATTAAAAAGTTAAAAAAAAAATAAATAATAAAACACCAGTTGCTCTTAAAATGAATGCTGTTCTAAATGTACTGAATACTCACGGTCTTGAAAATGAAGTCCAGAGCTGTGAGGTGACAATATAGGACAGCACTGGCTGTTATCTGGGGAAATTTCTTCCGATGGGCCAGTAGAAAATGTACTCAAGTGGCATGCTAGTAAATGAGTAAGGCTCTCTGGTAGGTCAGGGAACTTCATCTACAATGCTTTACTGACTGTTAGGATATAATTGCTCTGCAATGGCTGACACCGAGCTGGGGAGAGATAGGTCACAGGACTGCTTCCTCCCCGGGCCCTGTGGTGGCATGTATCAGTTCACTGGAGCATATTACAAAATTTTTTCAGGAATTTGGTGAGCTGGTTGTTAAAATACTTACAGTTGGAAACTGGCCCCGGGGAGAACATTTATTTCACAGAAATAGGAAAATGCGGCAAATCTGGTTTGTTTTGTTTTGCTGGGAGCTAATTTATCAGCACACATCAGAACCCTGGAGTCCTGATGCAGAGTTCTAATTTTGTCACTAAGAGACAGAGTGGCCTTGGACAAATCTGAGTTTCAATTTGTTCATCTATTAAAAAAAAAAATGAAAGGGAGCAGCTGCCTCTCAATTTTTCTTCCATCTCTAAAATTCTAGGAAATAGCATGCCTATCATTTAGTTACCACATACAACACACCCCAAGATCATGCTGTGACCTTCATCCCAAAGCCCCTCCATCAAGAGTCCCTTGTTTCCCAGGTCTCACCTCACTCTTCACCAAGCTGCCTTTTGGGCTTTGAGTTCCAGTATATATTAGTTTTTCAGGCCCACGGGTCTGTTTGGGGGTCCTCCCATCCCCCCCCATATGAACCTTTTGTACACCCTGCCCTCTATGCTTCCACACCCTCCACATCCTTTTCCTCTGGCCACCTCCTGCCTACCCCCTTCAGGCCTCTCTGGGAGATGCTGCTTCTTCCCCAAAGCCTTCGCCGACTATCTCTTGGCCAGCCCAAGGACCTCACTGTGTTTCTCGGGCAGTCCCATGTATTTTCCCTCTCATAACTCCTATCAGTTTTTATTGTTATGGCTTGTTTCATTGTCTGCTGTTCCCACCCACAGGCCAAGAGGGCAGAGACTGGATGTCTCCTGTCCTGAGCAGAGCATCCTGGAGCACACCTAACATACCAGAGTGCCTTAACAACCATTGTTAACCTGATGTCAGGACAACACAGGCATTTTCGTGGTGGCTTCTCAACAACCTTCTCCTTCAAGAGACCACAGATGAGCATATTCCCAACAAAGGGGCCAATGGCATCCTTGCTTCCGACAGGCAGGTGTCTGTGAGGGGCTAAGTCCTAATAGGACCAAAACTTCACCAGCATGCATCTCTGCCCTTGTCAGTCTTTGGATCACAAAGCTAGCTCATCCTGTCTGGCTATCATTGTATGGGTAGGGAAACTGAGGCCCTTTGAAGCAAAGTCATTTGTTCAAGGCCGTCCAGCTGAGAGGGAACTTTACTAGTTTCCGGTCTGGGTTCTACCCTGGTGTTCTTTGCCCAGTAGCAATGCCTCAATTAGACACAGTGAGGGACAGAAGGACATGTGGCACAGGGCTGTGCACTCTAAAAGAGTCCGGGGAAAGGTTGGTTCAGCAAGAAGCCATGAAAAATTTTATCCTATGGCCAAATATGTTCAGTGAGGTCCCCCCATCCCATCTCCATCCTCCTTGAGGGTAGATGTCTTTGCTTTGTTTTCTTTTCGTAAATTAAATACATGCATTAAGAGATTGTGGTTCGTTGCAGGAAACCATCAATCTATTATAATCCACGGGATACCTATAGGTTCATTCAACCAAGAAATAGGCAATTCAGTGGGAGACCCGCTTTAATATACTGTAGCAGATGCAAGGTAAAGAGAAGAAGCAGCAGCCAAGTGTGCTGGAAAAGGCCAGGGGAAATGCGCTACCACTTAGAGGATGAGAAGGAACCAGCTAAGCGAACAAAACCCACTATAGTCTAGGAAAAGTTCTGATGTTCTTAAACAAAAGCTCAGAGGAACCCAGCTGTGCGGGGACTGTTACTGTTTGGGAAGGAGTAAGTGCGCGCCATGGCTGGCGGTGTCACAGGCTAGTCAAAAACATACTTGCTAGGCTCAAGAGGTGACTCAGAGAGGAGGTCACTGGGAGAAGCAGCCAGGAAGACAGATAGGGATCATCTTGTGACAGAAAGAGACTTGTGTGCAAGTCCCAGCGGCCAAGCTTCCCAGTGACGAAGCCAACAGTAGCCCAGGGTTGTGGCTGCTACTGTGTGAGAGGCCCCAGAACCTCCAGACATTGTCTTGAGACAACACAGTCCGTCTATGCTTCTCTGTGACCAAGTGCCCCAGTTTCTTGCCTTATAAAGAGCAACTGGGCGGGGACAGTAGAGGAGACTCAGAGGCAAAGGTCACAGGGTATACAAGTGACAGCCCATGACCATAGAGAGAGGCCAAGCCAACTAGTGTGGCTCCTATGGTCTCTGCTCATTGTGGTGCCATTTCTGCTCCCTTCCCCACCCCTCCTGTGACCCAAGTCACCTCAAAACGAACACAGCCAATGGGGAGGGCCCCTGAACCACCTCTGACTTTTACACAAGACGTTGTCTACCAGGGCAGAGCTGCCGATTGTTTGCTAAGACAATTCCCATTTTTAGTAGCTCAATCATTAGCCAAGGGCCCTTAAAGAAACAAAATCGTATGACTCAAGCTTGGAGAATCTCGCCTCCGCTTGAATCCACTTCGGTGACACTCGTTCCAAGATTTCGGCCTCTATGGAGCCTTGCGTGCTCATAAAGAAACACGCAGCTATCCCATTCCCCTTCACAGGACAGGTCCAATGCCTCAGTGTCTTAAAGACGTCTTTGTTTGGAAGACTTAACCAGATGAGATGTTTCCGTCAGTCCGCCAACTGGCAGGCCGCATCAACGGTGAAACTTCTGAGAACAATGTGAATTTTTACCAGCTGGACATTCAGCCACTAACTTAGTGAGTGTGTGATGTGTGCGTGCCAGACAGGATGATAACGTTTCCCACGCATGAACTCATGTCATCCTCATGGTCTCTCTGTGGTGGAGAGTGAACCCCTTGGTTTCACAGATGGAGAAGCCGAAGGTTAAAGGCGCAGAGTGTGGAGTGTGAGTTGTGTTCCTAACCCTGACACTGGGCTCTCCACTCTACTAGGTACCAGGTCACATGTACACGGAGGAATCCCTGACCATTTTGTCTCTGAACATACAGTCCTAGCTCAAACACTGACAAGACCACTGATGAGGAAATTCCCTCTGGTTCTACACTTCCTGTTTGTTCTGAATCTCCGATGTCAACGAAATTCAGAACCCCACTTCTGATCTGGTTAGCAGTATCCTGGCTTCCCCAGAGGAATGTAAATACGGCTTTGGTTCCAACCAACTGTCTGCTCCCCATGGTGTCCCTCCTCCCCCATGTCACAGTGACTCCGCCACATGCTATTACCCGTAGGAAACACTGATGAGAAATCAGTTTAGGGCAAAAGATGGCCTCACCCTGAAATAAATCGGCTGGACCCATAAAAGCATAGCTGTCTCTCTCTCAAGATTATGGGAGAATATTTAGCATGCCTTTATTAAGGGATGCATTTTCAGTAATCAGCATGGAGGCTGGGCGGGGGTGGGGGTGGGGGGGGTGGGGCTGGGATTGCAGAGTCTCGGGACTAAAGTGCACACTGCTGAGGGGCTCAGGGATGGCTGTGCAGTTGTGGCTCATGAATGTGGCAGAGAGAGCCCAAGAGAAAACTGAGATGCCAATGGCAGACTCTGAGGTTTCCCCCAGTAGCAGGCATTTTTGGCTATTCCCACTCTCTGCCTATAGTCAGGGCAGAGATCAGCACAGGCAGCTTCCAAACATACCCCAACTCCCACAGCCGTGGAAATGCCCAACCTCACAGGCAAAACAGGTTTTAAAAACTGCATCTGCTCCAAACATATGCTTTTATTCTTGTTGTTCCCTAAACAGTGCACCATAACAACCATGCACACAGCCCTGGCAGTGTTTTAGGTAGTAAGGAATGGCGGGGTTTACAGAGCAAGCAGGCAAGTTATTTGCCAATAGACTCCATTTTGCATATGATGCTTGAGTTGCTCTGGATTTTAGTATCTGCAGTGATCCCAGAAGTATATCACAGTATATACTAAGTAATGACTGTACTTTTCTGTCTTGTGGCTCCAAAACCGTGGTTCTAAACCTGTGGGTCACAACCCCTTTGGCGGGTCAAACAACCTTTTCACAGGGGTCACATGTCAGACATCCTGCATATCAGATATTTATGTTATGATTCATGACAGTAGCAAAATGACAGTTATGAAGTAGGAATGAAACTGACTGTATGGTTGGGAGTCACCACAACGTGAGGAAACGTATTTAAAGGGTCATAGCATTAGGAAGATTGGGAACCACTGCTCTAACCGGAATGGATTAGAATCAAATAAAGGCTCCTGTCTCTGAAATACCCGCTGGTGCTGAGTTTGAGGCTTTGCTCGGATGGGCCTTTAACTTGCACCACAGAACTCACATGCCTACCAGCCTATTCACCCAACAGGGGCTTGTAACATTGCCTTCATCACAGACGGCTCATTGGCCGATCCCCCAAACTGCCTCCACAGGCACGTTTCTTTCCACGAGCTTATTAAACAACCCATGCCAATCCCACAGGTCTTGCCATCTTGCTCTTCTGACTTTACTATTAGCACATTTGACCTATGAGGCTGTGGTTCAGCGAGACGAGGCTGTGTGTGAGTGGCGATCTAGGTTCTTGACCCCAGCTCCTCTGTATTTGTGAGAGTTGCCACAAACTGGACAACTTAAGCGGCAGGAATTGACTTCTCTCAGCTGTGACAATTAGACATCCAAGGTGAAGATGCTGGCAGGTTGGTTTCTTCTGAGGATGTTCTCCTTGGCTTGAAGATGGCCATCTTCTCCAAATGTCTTCTCATGGTCCTTTCTCTGGACTTTTCTAGGTCTCAATTTCCATTTCTTCTGTAGGTCACAGTTGTCTTGCATTGGAATCCATCCTGATTCAACTGTAATTACCTTTTTTTAAGACTCTATTTTCAAATAGAGTCATAGTCTGATGTGTTGGAGATTAAAACTTCAATATATGAATTTGGATGGGGCGTGGGAGGGGATTGTCCCAGACACTCTCTGACTCCAAAACCCAATATTCCCCATCTATCCAACCATTATTTACAGAACCTTCCAGGTGCCCGGGACTGCACACAGCCCTTCTGCGGATGTTTTCTTGTGTCATTTTTAAAACAGCCCAAATTGGTTTCTGCTATAATTCCCATGGCATAGTGAAAAAAAACAAAAACAGGTCTGATTATTCTGGCTAGGAAGTCACAACAAAGATGAGGCTGACCCGGCCTTCAGCTCCAGTTCTCTGACCCCAAACTCAGTGTCGTCTCTAAAATAGAACTCTGCTTCCCATGTGAAACCGAGACAGGCTGTAGCAGGGACAGGGTGACCTGACAGTGGCGGAGAAGGTGGTGGGATCTGGTAAGAGAGCTTTCTTAGGAAACATCACAAATATTGTGGAGAGTAACCATAGCAACCTTAGGGCATCCATGGTGGTGCTGTGGTTATTATTGTTGTCATAGCTACTGACCTCTGGATAAAGATGGTAGATAGGGTACCTATTACTATTTTTCTATCTTTCTCCAAAATGTTCACACAGATGGGGGAAATAATAGAAGAAGCAATAACCATACACTATTGGAAGTGTAAAGCACACGGGAGTATGGGAATTGATTTATCTAGCCAAAAAACGTTGAGTCCTGAGCCAGCAATGAGGGAAAAATCAAGAAAAATTAAATTTATCCTGCAAAATTTCAACCCTCCTCCGGAGCTCAGGAATAAACAGTAAGTTGTTTCCAGGGAGATGGAGATGGAGAGATGAGAGTTAGTTGAGGTGTAGTTATAAACCCAGTTGGCCAGGCATGCCTGGCACCACCCCTTCACCTGCACCCAGCGACTTACTTTCTGGAGAAGGTAACCAGAGTGTTGCCAGACTCAGAGGGTGGGTACCAAGACAGTGACGATGGGGGAACTAGACAGAGACCTGAGGCTGGTCTTCCAGCCCTGTCCCGTCACTTGGCTCTGACCGAGCAAGCTGCATCATTCAGTTCCAAAGGCTAGTCAAGTAGTCATAATGGGATATACATTGTATATTCACACTTCCCTATAGGGACAAGAGTCTTCTCAAGACAGTATAATCACAGGGGCTAAAAATATGTATAGGATTTACCTGACTAAGCAGTCATCCAGATTAGTCTACAGTGAGCCCAACTTGACTAGTCCCATAACCATAAGGTAATTTTAGAGAAAGATAACAGAAGGGAAGGAAGTCCTCAGAAGTAACACTGCAGCTTCCAGAACTGAAGGGTTTGATTTTCCAAACTGAAAAGATCTATCAGTGTCTTGCACAACAGATCAAAACAGACCTATACCATATCACTAGGTAATTCTGAAATAATGGAGGCAGAAAGACTTTAACACGTCTCTGGGGAAAAAAATAGGTTCAAACGAGGATCGAGAGTCAAGATGATACCACAGGTAACCCTGAATTAGTCAATAAAAAAAAAAACAGTCTCTTCAATTTTGAGTGAAAATCACTTTCAGCCTTTATCAGTTGAAGGTAAAGACAGGATGGTTTCAGGCATAAGGGGGGTGTCTCAATGCTTCACTTCCCCTATGATTAGCCTTGATTGGCAGTCTGACAAATTGTATAGTCATCTGAGAGGAGACACCTGAAGGGATTGCATCAATCAGATTGACCTCTGGACACATCTGTGGAGACTTATCTTGATAACTAATTGATGTGGATGGGCTCATCCCACTGTGGGCAACACTGTCCCTAGGCAGATGGTCTTAGCCTATAGGAGAGAGCCAGCTAAGCATGAGTCTACGAAAAAGCCAGAGAGGGAGCCAGGAAGTGGCATTTTTCCATGGGTCCTGACTTGAGTTTCTGTCCTGACTTCTCTTAATGATGGACTATAAGCTGGAAGTATAAAGCAAAAATAAACTCTTCCCTCCCCGAGCTATTTTTCACAGAAGCAGAAAGGAAACTAAAACAATATAGTTCTAGAAAACTACTCAATTTGGTGCTTCCATAAATGGTGGGAATCTATATTATATACATGTATGATATTTTCAAAGAATAAACAAAATATTTTTAAAAAGAGAGAAAAGGGTATGGGATAGGGGAAAGAGAAGCCAGAAAAAGATGAATCGGATAACAGAGAACAGGCCTGGCAGATCACAGCTGGCACAGTGGGCAGCTCTCTTCACGCTGGAGTAGTTTAGAAGGCAATGAGAGAAAGTCACCCAAGAATATGAAATAGGTGGAACACCAACTGCAAAGGTGGTCTTACGGGATGATGTGGGCATTTGTGGAGAGTTTAGGGTTGAGTCAACAAGGTGTGCATAGAGCACAAAGACATAATTATTAACTCCAGGGAAAGCAAACCCACATTACATGCAGCAGAGGAAAAGTAATCCTAGTACACCACACGAATCAGTCCCAGAAGGCATTTCAACCGTCCTAACAAAGTATGCAATGTACAGTCAATTAATCAAGATACGGTAACTATAGTGAGAGGAGGCAGATTGGGAAAGGTGTATGCGGTAGGGTGTGGGATCAGATGGTGGTCAACAAGGAGGACTAAAGTCTTCTTACACAGTGGCAAGTCAATAGATAATACCTAAAATACAGCCAAGGGACAATAAAATAATCCCATCCAAAAGTACAGAGGAATGCAGTAAAAGCTAAGGAAGTTGACAGTAGAATATTTTTTGGAAGGAGAAGAGAAAGAAACTTATTTGTCTAAACAACTTACAGAGCTGTCTGCGGCTTTATCTGTATTCATATCTGATTAAAGTAACATTTAAGTTTTACACTATCTCACTGTTTAAACCTGGGGAGTGCCCTGTGTCCCCTGGGGTCCAGAGAGCCTGTGTCTAAGAGGGACTAGAGGAAAAGGCAGCTGTGCCTATCAACTTGGGCTTTAAGTATGAGCCACTGGCTAGAGAAGTGACCCCACCCCTTACTTACTGAATCCTAGCCGATTCGCTACTAATTAGTGTACATAAAAATTCCAGCGGGAAAGATGGAAAACCATCTTAGCTTTAACAGTGAAATCCATGCAGCCTAGCCTTGCCTATCTGCCATAGAGACTCCTGTTTCCCACCACCGTGATATCACCCACAGTACAACGGCTGTTCAGCATCAGAACCAGCAGGAGCAAGGCCGCACACTCACAGCCTCTCTGTGTCAACCTCAGACTCAAACCCTTGACAGCCGTTCTGTTGGCAGCTTGGGATGAAGGCAACATGGGACATACCGATCCCCTGAGTCTCCTGAATCTGTACTATAAGACATAAAAAGGAATGAGGTGGCCTTCAGAGTAACAAAAAAAAAGTGTATGTCAGGAATGCTTCAAACAGAGACTTTCGGGAACTTCAGCCTTATGGAGCAGCAAGTCCATGACTGGACAGTTCTAGAACAGAACATGCCAGAACAGAAAGCATGCATTGAATACCATCGATGAGAAGAGTGCTGTCCTGTGCCACCCCACGTAAACACTCTCTCGTGTACACCTCCAAGAGACAGGGAACAAGGTCAGCAGCAGAGGGATCTGCCAAACACATCACTTGGAGAGATACTATCTTGTTTAGGAGAAGCATAAAACCACAGCAGGCTGGAAGGGAGGGACAGTTGCATGAAGCTGGGGTACAGGTCATTATTCTGAAGGCAGAAGGGAATTTCTCTAGAGTTGTAGTTCCCATGTGTGGTGGTTTGGATGATAGCAGCCCCCATAGGCTCATAAATTTGCACGCTTAGTGTCCAGTTGGTGAAGTCTTTGGAAGGATTAGGAGGTGTGGCCTCGTTGGAGTAGGTGTGCCTTTGTCGGAGGAGGTGTTGCTGGTGAGGTTTCATACCCACCCCACCCCACCTAGTCTCTCTCTCTCTGTCTCTGTCTCTCTCTGTCTCTCTGTCTCTCTCTCTGCCTTCTTGCAGATTAGGATGTAAAGCTCTCAGCTACAGCTCCCACGCCATGTGTGCCACCATGCTTTCCCACCATGATGATAATGGACTAAGTCTCTGAAACTGTAAGCCAGTCCCCAGTTGCATGCTTTTCTTTGTAAGAACTGCCATGGTCATGGTGCCTCTTCACAGCAACAGAACAGTGAAGAAGATAGTCAGTTACCCGAGGAACAGATTATAAATGTCAACGTGAGTATGAACTGTGCACAAGAACATATAAGAATTTAAAAAGCACTACAGGTTTAAGACAAACAAATGGCCCTTAGAAGCACTTGCATTTTAGTGAAGTGTCCACACAATGGTCTAAACCAGTGGTTCTCAACCTTCCTAATGCTTCAACCCTTTAGCAGAGTTCCTCATGGTGTGGTGACTCCCAACCATAAAATCATTTTGTTGCTACTTCATAACTGTAATCTTGCTACTGTTATGAATTGTAAATATCTGATATACAGGATAGCTGATATGTGACCCCTGTGACCCACAAGATGAGAACTACTAGTCTAAACCTTGTACACGTGACCAGTGGTAGGTGCAGCCAACAGAACTGAAGGTGACCCCCAGAGAACTACATTCTGTATATTCCCTTCCCTTCCCCCACCAAGCTGGTAAACTTGTGAGTTACTTCTAAACAACAACACAACACAACAAAGACAATCTGATGTCACTAGTGAGGTGGTGACACACGCTGTGGCAGAGGCGTGGCATTGTTTTTTAAGAGGCTGTCCTGTCCAAGCTGTTCTAAAAATCTCGGGCTCATGTCCACTGATGCCCAAGGTAGACACAAAGATCTTATACTCAAACTTGCCTCTGAGTTTATCAAAGGGGTTGTCACCTTAGGTGGCCCACGAGCCCTTGAGAAGAGGCTCTAGTCCTTCTCTGAGGTTGGAGGGTCTGAGAAGGTAAACCCTTCTCTCCAGCTGTCCTCAGGCAAGCCCCATCAATGCTAAAGTTTTGAGAACGAAATTCTGTAAGTCAGCACACATGATCTTAGAAGGACCTGGACTTCAGATGGGAAGTTGACTTGGCTGCCACCTCCACCATAGCACAGCAGTGAGATGCTGAGCAGTAGACATGGTTGAGAATAATGAGTAGGGGATGTTCCTGACCCCAAGGCTGTGTGGTATGGGCCAGACAGCAACACGACACATAGACATGGATCCCCAAAGGACAGGCTACTCAGTGGTTCTCAACCTGTGGGCTGCAGCTCCTTTGGGGGTGGGGTGCGGTTTGGATGACCCTTTCACAGGGGTCACATAGCAGATATCCTGAATATCAGATATTTACATTACGATTCATAACAGTAGCAAAATTACAGTTATGAAAAAACGATGAAAACAATTTTATGGTTGGGGGTCACCACAACATGAGGAACTGTATTAAAGGGTTGCAGCGTTAGACAGGTTGAGAACTGCTGGTCTAGAGTATGGTCTGCAGGGAAGCACTGAATACTCCCATCCCACCCCCATTCCCACCCCCCGGCTTTATGAAGCTGGAGAATGGCAGAAGGAAGGGAAGCCTGGGGTGAGCTTGACCAGAACCTTTCAGAGAATAGAGTCCAGCCGTTGCTCCCAGAACGGGTCAGACATACTGAGGGGAGAGCCTAACTCTGGCCTCAGCCAAAGCAGCTCCTCTACCACCCAAGATTTAGCAAGGGAGGAAGCAAAGACAGAGGAAAGAAATGGATAGTCACTGAAAAAAACCTTCAGAACTTTAGTATCCTTGTTGCTAATTTTAAGTATTTTCTCCTCCCACCCAGAATTCCTGACCTCACAGAAAAAGAGTTTTGCTTTTTTACTGGAAAACTGTGTGTGTGTGTGTGTGTGTGTGTGTGTGTGTGTGTGTGTGTGTGTGTGTGGTATGCTGGCAAGGGACTGGGCTACCAGCAATAAATAAAGGACTGGACAATCTGAAAAAAGTCACTTCCTGTTGGATAATGTCTAGTTCCCACTCCCCACCCCCACCCCCACCCCCACCCCCAGAGCATAAACCTCCAGTCCTCCACAGGACTCCTCCTTCCCAGAGTCTATGGACTGGAGACAGCTAAGCCAAACAAACTCAGGAAAGGCCGAGAGATCAGGAAGTGGGGGAAATTCGTGGCACAGGAGGAAGAAGACAAGAAGAGAATGCCCTGATGTTCGAGGAAGAGGGTGGAGGAGACCCGAGGGGTGAAGCTTGCCTCAAGATCACAGCATCAAGACTTGGAATGTCACACTTGAGCATTAAATCAAAACGGACACAAACAGTTGGTCAGATCTCCTGGGGCCTTTCAAATATTAACATTCATAGTGATAAGCAGCACCCCCACCCCACCCCACCCTCCACCCCAGTCCTCTGTATGCAAACTGGAACAAACAGCCAAGCTAAAGCCAGCTGCTGGGAGACCAGCTGGGCAAGGACCGGAGCGAGTGCAAGTGTCTAGAGAGTCTTTGCTTCCGTTCTTAGAAGAGGCAAGAGAGAAGAGGCTACCTATAGATCACGCCGTGCTGGTGGAGGAACATGAGAGCAGACGTGACCTCTGCAGCATAGAACCGGGAACGGGGCTCGTCGAATTTTCGGGACCGCTGAATCTGGAACATGAGGTCTCCACCGTTGACGTACTCCATGACGAAGAAGAGGCGGTCCTAGAAGGAGACAAGAAAATACCACTTAAGCCAAATCAGTGCAGTACTAGTTGGGACTAGCTATCCTCTGGTGATCCCGACGGGTCGGTCACCAGGACTCAAGGGGGCACACGAGGCCTTGTGGCAGGTGAAGGATGATGGAGTGTTCCAGAGGCAGACCAAGGGAGGAGGCGCTTGAGGCAGGGTCTCAAGTGTCATGTAAAATTCTCTCTTTGGGGACGGGGACATGGCTCAGTTGATACAAGAATCCCTGGGTCACATCCCCAGCAGCACATAAACTGCATGTATGGTGCAAAGCTGCAGTCTCAACTTTCAGGGCTGCAGAGAGGCAGTAGGATCAGAAGTTCAAGGCCATCTGACTTTTCTCTCCTCTCTCTGTCTCTGTCTCTGTCTCTCTCTGTCTCTCTCTCTCTCTCTCTCTCTCTCTCTCACACACACACACACACACACACACACACACACCACTCCTATCTTTCTTTTGTGATATCATCCTGAGATTGATAGAAAAGAGAACTGAATTTTCATTTTGACCATGCCATGAGGTGTGGCCCTGGACAAGTCTCCCCTCTTTGGAAATACAAGGTATCGGGGTGTATAGGGTAGACTGAAGAACGATTCTCTCAAAGAAATCCTGGTCCTACGCATGAAATGTGGGAATGGTGTTTTCTAGATACAGAAGGATTTTGCAGGTGGACTAAGCCAGCCACGGCTGTGCCGGATCAGCAGTGTGGCCTTCATGGCAAACGGGTATCTCTACAGGAGGGAAGCAGGGAGAAATCTGAAAAGGGGGAGGAGGAGGTAGCAATCAGAGACACAGATGGAAGTGGTATAGCCACAAAACAAAGCTTGCAGAAAGCCCCTACATCAGGGGTTCTCACCCTTCTTCATGCTGCGACCCTTTAACACAGTTCCTCATGTTGTGGTGACCCCCAACCATAAAACAATTATGTTGTGACTTCATAACTGTAACTTTGCTTTTGTTATGAATCGTAATGTAAAAATCTGTGTTTTCCAATAGTCTTAGGTGACCCCCGTGAAGGGGTTGCTCCACCCCAAAGGGGTTGCTACCCACAGGTTGAAAACCGTTGCTCTAGGCTTCCTTCCCTCAAACGCAGCCCCCCGAGAGCCAAGCCACAGTTACCCACCACTCAGGGTAGCCCCTCCTTCTCTGTATCTATGATAACTTGAGGAGAAAGAAGCCTGAATCCACTTGACACAGTTCACCATGTCCTAAGCAGCTAGCATGTGGGATGTTGTTCAGGGCATCAGGGAAGCTGATATAAGCCATGGTGTCCTAGTGGCCTACAGTCAAGGGTGGAGATACGGAAACAGTGGGAATAAAAAATGCAAAGGGAACTGAGCAAGGTGACGATACAGGCTGCTATCCGGACCAGGAAGCCAGGGAGGAGTCTAGAAGGAGATAGACCTTCCTAGACCGAGTCAGGGACAGATACCTCACCGCGGGAACAGAGTGAACATGCTTAGGGACAGCCAGGTGACCAGACCAGAGGGAGAACAAAGCCAATGGAGGGCTGAGAGGCCAAAGAGACACAAGGCACCTTGCTCTCCACAATAACCCTCCATCTTTCTCTTCTCTCATTCTCATGGTTCATGTAGCCCAGGCTGGACCAGAATTTGCTATGTAGCCAAGAATGATCTTGAACTTTGATCCTCCTGCCTCCACCTCCTGATGCTGAGATTAGAGGTGTGTGTTGCCATGCTTCTTTTATGTTGTGCTTGGGATCAGTCTACCAGCTAAACTACCTCCTCAGTCCCCGGATACATTCTTAGCACAGAAATGTATTCTAAAAGAAGCTCCCTAGAGGACATCATTTTCCCTTAAGACTGAGTAAAACCAACCACAAATAGCTCTTCATTCATGAAGCACAGCTACTTCACTCTTACCATTTCTTTGGTAGAAAGTGTACACTAATCTCTTCCATGGGCTGCTGCTTTACTGGTATTCAAAGAGGACCCAAGGTAGAATTTCTCTTCCATTTGTCACATAGTTCCTCTCTGTGGTGGTTTGAAAGAAAATGGCCCCCAAAGGGAGTGGCACTCTTAGGAGGTGTGGCCTTGTTGGAGGAAGTGTCACACTGTGAGGGTGGGGGTGGGCATTGAGGTTTCTTTTGCTCAAGCTTCACTCGGTGTGACAGACAGTCCACTTCCTGTTGCCTTCTGATCAAGATGTGGCCAGCACGATGTCTTCCTGCAGGCCACCATGTTCCCTGACATGATGATAATGGACTGAACCTCTGAACTGTAAGCTGCCACCTCAGTGAAACATTTTCCTTTATAAGAGCTGCCATGGTCATAGTGTCTCTTCACAGCAACAGAAACCCTAACTAAGACACCCTCCAAGGCCTTCCTTGTTTTTGTTTTTGTTTTCCCTAGAGCATCAACTTGTCCTCAGAAGTTCATGTTGCCTTTCTGATTGTTCATCTAAGCCAGTGATTCTCAACTTGTGGGTCACAACCCCTTTGGGGATCAAATGACCCTTTCACAGGGGTCACATAGCAGATGTTTATATTACAATTAGTAACAATAGCAAAATTACAGTTATGAAGTAGCAACAAAATAATTTTATGGTTGGGGGTCACCATCACACAAGAACTGTATTAAAGGGTCGTGGCGTTAGGAAGGTTGAGAACTACCGATCTAAGCATTCCTTCCCATTAATATCCTCAAGACCAATAGTGCTCAGGCCAAATCTCACCCAAAGGAATCAGCAACTCTAAGGGTGGGACCAGACCAGCCCCTGTTAAATCTCCAGGTGATCCTGGTGTCTGCCCAGGGTGGAGAACCACAGACTGGTTTCTGTCTCACCCATCTGGTTTCTGTCAAGATATTTTTACAAAAGTAAGAGTTAAGGATTCTAAATTAGTTCTCTTTTTTTCTTCTCGGGGATTCCCTCTAAGATGTAAATTAAAACAACATTGAGATTCCACCTAACCCCGGTCAGAATGGCTGTCGTCAAGAAAACAATCTGTACCCATCACCACAGCCGCTGGCATGGACGGGAGAATGGTGGGCACACAGTTGGTGGGGGATGCAAACTGGTGCAGCCACTGTGGAAGTCAGGAGGGAGGCTGTTCAAAGAACTGAAAGTCGAACAATAGTAAGACCCAGCCAGATCACTCCCAGGTGCGTTCCTGGAGGATTCTGCATCCATATGCCAGAGAGAGCTGGCACATCCAGGTATGTTGTTTCACTATTCGTTATAGCAAAGACTCAGAGGCAGCTTACGTGTCCATCAACAACAGAATGAAGAAAATGAGGAGCATATGCACGATAGTTTTATTCAGCCTCAAAGGAGAATGAAATCGTGTCATTTGGAGGAAAATGGATGAAAAGGGCATATGGCATAGAAGCAGGAGAGGGACTCTGTGGGAGGAGGAAAGGATGCAAAGGAAGGTGGGGAGGCATGAGAGAGAGAGTAATGGGTGGGTGTAAAGGTTAGTTTGCATTAACTTGGTGCAGTCTAGAATCAACTGGCAAGAGACTCTCAGTGAAGGACGGTCTAGATCAGGCTAACATGTGAGCACGTCTCTGGGGAGCTGTCCTGATGGCCTTAAGCAATGTGGGAAGACTCAGACTGTGTAGGGTCTGAGATAACACTGAAGGAAGACCCCAGACTCAAAAAGTATAAAAGCAAAGAGCGTTTGGTCTGTAGAAGCAGACAGCATAAGCAGAGTTGTTCACCTGTACAAAATGGCGACAACCATGAGGGCGGCGTGCAGGCTCCTTTTAATCACAGCTAGAGGAATTTCAGGAACAGTTAGTTCATCTTAAACATAATTGGTTAAGCAAGCAGCAGGTACATTAGTATAGTTTTCATTGGCTGTGGTTTTATCTTTGGACATTCTTGGGTAAGTTTTAAGGGGGTTGAAGGAACTGTCCTTGCGACTTTGTGTGACTGACTCAGACCACTTTCGTGCTCTCTCCCTCATCCCTGAATGTAATTTGTTGATAAATGGCCCTTTGTTGGGAGAGACACCTGTTTGCCCCTCCCAGAGAACTGAAACCTAAATTCAGTTGTAAAAGTGGGAAAGTTTAAACCCTTCACTGATGGCCTGAAGAGATGTGGGGAGACTCAGACTGAGCGTGTGCAGCACCATTCTCTGGTTTGGGGGCCTGGTCTGTGTAAAAGTAGAGAAGAGTGGCTGAGAAGTAAGCCCACAAGCATTTCTCTCTCTCTGCTCTTGAATGTGGATGCCACTCACTGCTTCACGCTCTCGCCTTTATGAATTCCCTGCTGTGATGGACTGTACCGTGGCCTTGGAAGCCAAATCAGCCTCTTTCTTCCCCAAGTTGCTTTTCCTTAGGACATTTTATGATAGCCACAGAAATAAAACTAAAACAGGAGGGGGAAAAGGAAAATAAGTGCTTTTACCTACATGTGGAATCTAGATTTAACTCTGTGTGTGTGCGTATGTGCACACGCATGCACATGTGTGCATGCACACTCGCATGTAAAATTAAAGCAAAAGATGGTCCAACAAGGGGAAGGAAAGGTATTAACAAGACAGGACAATGGAAAATAAAGGATAAATATGAGTAAAATACAATGATATATGTATGAAAAAGCCTTCAGGAAGCCTATTACTTTGTATATTAAAACTTAATTTAAAGGAAAAAAAAAGGGATTCCCCCAAGAACAAACATCCTTAGCATCAGGACCGCGCAGAGGCTCCTGAGAGCAGGGATCCTTGCAGCCCACACTGTTTCTGATTTGGAACCTGGACATGGACATCTCTAACAAGTTCTCAGGAGATGATGCTGGTCCAGGGACCACACTTGGAGAACCTCCACCCTAGAGGCCATGGGACCAGTCTTTCCCCAGGCAAGCACAGACACACTGCTTGTTCATACTGTCCCATGAGCTGAACAATTCCATCAGAAACAATGACCACAATGTCCAGTTCACAGTCACCAACCCTGAGCATGGGCTGTGGTCACAGCGGAGGATTTGAAAAACCTAAATCTCTAAAGGGAAAACTCGCCCACTCCTCTTGCAGCCTCTCCTAACATTAGCCATGTAGTCCCCAGGACAGAGGCTGTCACATGACCAAGGGGAGTGCCCACCACAACTGTATCCCTCACTGGCCGCCTGACCTCAGCCGAAGAACGTCATCTCTCTCTGTTCAACTTTCTGACCTGCAAAAATGAGGGTACAGGGTCTACCTCAGAGAATTATGCTTTATAATTTGTTCTGCAGTACCTGGGGTCCAGAGTCTTGAGCACGCTAGGCTAGCTACATGCCTAACCCTCGATTATATGGTAAAATGCCCCGTTCATAGTTGGTGATCCATGCGGATTAGCCAGGCCTATTGTTATTGGCAGTACTAATCGCTGTTACTGCTGCCTATCTCTTTTTCATCATCTTCCCCGACCACCTTCTATCCCAACAAATATTTCTTCCCTGGGTCCTCAGGCTGGCCTCCTCCTATTCTCTCTGTTCTGTGTCTCCGCCTCTTCATAAACGCCTTCCTACAACCACGAAGTGCTGAGCCCACAAGGCTGGACGCTGGGCCTCCTGGTGGTGTGAGCTGATCTATGCACACCCACAGCTTCCATGGCTCTCTGCATGGATGAGTCATATGCTCACCCCTCCTGCCTGGATGTCTTCTGTAAGCTCCAGACCCACCTATCTGCTTCTGATCTCCCTCCAGATGCCTTCCAGGCACTCAAAGCCAACATGTCAAAACGGACCCCATCGTCTTCCTCAGCAAGCTGGTCCTCACACGGAGCTTCCTGTCTGAGGTCCAGTCTTCACCTTCAGCCAGTTTCTCAAGTTAGAACCACAGCAGTCATCTTTAATCCTCCTTCTCCCACCTCCCTCTCACCTCCCCCCCCACCCCCAGCCCTGTTGCTCTTCCTATTGTACCTTTACATTTCTCCCACGTGCTCACTTCTCTCTGGTCTTCACCGGTGGCACGCCCACCTCTCTGACTCAAGAAGCCTTTATCTCTTGTCTAGAGTTCTGCTTTGTTAGGAATGTTTCTACATGTATTTCAGTTTCCCGGTCCTGATGCTGGTCATTCTGTAGGGAGAGGGGCTCTGCTGAGATGGGAATCTGATGATACTCTTCCACATTCCTCCTCTCACCCTACTGTTGTTGCTAATACGTGTGTGTGTGTGTGTGTGTGTGTGTGTGTGTGTGTGTGTGTGTTGTTGTTGTTGTTGTTGTATGTATACTGTACATGCACATGAGTGTGTGGGTATGTGGAACCATGTACACATGTGTAGAGGCCAGTGCAAGATATCAAGCATCCTCTTGTATCACTCTTATCTTCTTGCCTAGAGACTGTCTCTCACTGAACCGGAAGTCAGCTTGTCCTGGTTCAAGAGGCAAGTGATCTGGCCAAGGCAGTGTCAGGAGCTGCCCCTCTCTGCCCACCAGTACTAGAGTTACAGGAATGTGCAGACATGCCCCGAATTTTACACGGGTGCTAGGGATTCAAACTCGGGCCCTTACGCTTGCACGGCCGAGTGCTTTATCCACGGAGTAACCCGCCAAGCCCCCTTAACGCTTTGAAAGGCTTGTGTTCCTCTTAGGACAGGTAAAAACACCTTATCACACTGTAGGACTCACATGATCTTCCGAGTCACACGCCTTCTGGCTGGCCCTTATTCCTTCTGCCCTAGAACCTCCATTCATGATCTTGCTGTTTGGACTGCCTCCCCTTTTCCCCTCTCTCCCACAACGTGTTCCCCCTATCTCCTTATCACAAAGATTTCAGCGCGGCCATCTTCTCTTGGACAAAGCTGTCCCTGACGTTCCTGACAAGACCTAGCCCCTCTGTCGTGTATCATGTCCCCTGTCACAGCATTCAGCTCAGGGGACGCTGTATTTGTGTGACTGTCGTTTCCTCGGTATCTATGTACTGCCTGGATTTATATCAACGTGACACATTTTAGAAGAGGGAACCTCAATTGAGAAAATGCCCTCACCAGATCGGCCTGTGGGCCAGCCTCTGGTACATGTTCTTCACTGATGATAGTTGGGGCGGCATGGTCGGGCTACTCCAGCTCACTTCGGGCAGTGTACTAACCCTAGGCTGGCAGTCCTGGGTGCTGTAAGAAGCAGACCAGGAAATCCACAAGGAGCAAGCAGGAAGCAGAACTCCTCCAAGGTATCTGCTTTAGTTCCTGCCTCCAGGTTCCTGCCTTAGCATCCCTCAGTGATGGGCTTATCAGCTGTAAGCAAAAATAACCCTTTTCCCTCCCAAGTTGCTTTTGGTGATGTTTTATTACAACGATAGAAACCCTAAGGCAGTCTCTATGCTCCAGGAAGGCAGGGGCTGTGGGTAGTTCTGGATTTTATGAACTGGTTCTTATGAATTTTTTTTCTTTTTAAGGGAAAGAGAGGCCCCAAAGAGAAATTTTTGTAATTCTCTTAAAAAGAAAAAAATAAGTGCTATAGATCTAGGGATGTAGTTTAGTTGGTGGAGTGCTTGCTTAGCATGCAGGACACTCTGGGTTCTAGACCCAGTATTGCACAAACAGCATTCAGGAGATGCAGGCAGGAAGATCAGAAGTTCAATGCCACCCTGGCCTAACCCTGAGTTTTGTTTCCTATTCTCTCCATCAACTGGGACTAAGTCTCACACATAGTAGGTCCCTAGTGCATCTATGCTGAGCGCTTGCTTTTTTTGGGGGGGTTTTCAAGATAGGGTCCCTCTGTGTATTCCTGCCTGACCTGCAACTCACTCTGTAGACAGCCCAAAACTCGCAGAGATCCACCTGCTTCTGCCTCCTGAGTGCTGGGATGAAAGGCGTGTGCCGCCACCACTGCCCATTCTTGAGTGCCCACCATATGCCCTCATGGTTAGAAATTCCAAAGGAACCGGGTGTTCCCATGTTATTTCTGATCAGTATGGCTCGGAATATACCTTCCTTTGGATCTGCTTTCTTCCTCACACAGCTCCTATGCACTCCCCCAAAGCATAACCACTGACCTTTTTACACATTAGGGATGCTTGAAAGCCAGGTAAGCTTTTTCCTTCCCCACCCTCTATTCAGCGTGGATCGCTGCTGACCTCTGACACATTGGAGAAGGGTGTTTTGATGCAGATGGAGAACCTCAAGTCATTCTGGGAACTACTTAATTATATAAACTGAAATCAAAAGAAAGCTGGCAAAGCCAGCGGCTACTCATTAATCCCCTCTTGGCACCCATGGAAAACAAAACCAAAAACCAACTTCCTGGTAAAGTAAGCAAATATGTTTTCTGAGGTAATCAAAGGTTTGAAAAGCCTATTCTACACCACCTCCCTTAATCTCCCTTGACTCTCTAAAATGTTACGGTCTTGTGATGGAAAGTAAAATAATAAAAATTGTGAAGAGATTATGTGTCATGGCCATTTAGGGTAAGAACAGGGAAAGAATGACCAACCAGTTGGAAGGACCACATCATGGCTTTGAAATTCCCACTGGCCTCTTTTTTCCAACTCGCCCACCTTCTTGTCTTCGAAGGCAACCCCAGCCTCAAGGCCTGTGTACCCTTCAAGGTATGATAGATAAGACAGAGGCTTCCCCTCGACAGCACCCCATGTCCTGCCAAGTGGGTTTGTTTGGACACACATCCTCCACCATTTGTTAGATGTTTATATGGACAAAGATTCTATCTCATCTTGATTGCACACGAAGGTACAACAGGAGACCAGACTCGGAACAGTCTGCCTTTGATGGACCTGTGATGACATAATGGCTTCTCCAGTGTACCCAAGGGAGTCGCAGGTCCTCATCTTATAAGCATCCCCACCCAGTGCTGGGGATACAAACCATGGGCTTATGCATGCTGAGTGAGTGTTCTACTATTGAGTGACACCCCAGCCCTTCATTCCATCTTTCCAAACAACCCTCCCTACCCTCCTTCAAGTCCACATCATCTCAGACAGTAGTTCTCTAACTGTGGGTCGTGACCCCTTGGGGGTCAACCAATCCTTTCACAGGGGTCACCTAAAACCATCAGAAAACACAGATATTTACATTATGATTCATAACAGTAGCAGAATTACAGTTATGAAGTAACAATGAAAATAAATTTACGGGTGGGGGTCAGCACAATATGAGGAACCATGTTAAAGGGTCATAGCGTTAGGAAGGTTGAGAACCACTGACCTAAGGCATCAACTTGGAAGGTCTTTCTTGAGTACTCAGCCTGAAGTTAGGTGTCTGGGGGAACCAGGAGGTTACATAAGTTACGACTTTGGTATCTAGGAGCTAGGGATGCAACACAAGACACCGCAGAGGGCAGTCCCAGACACTGGATGACTCTGTACTGAATTCTCCAGGATCTGAGCAGGCTGGGAAAACTGGGGATCTGGCCCGAATCTTCAGATCCTTGTCACTCAGTCCTTACCATGTCTAGGTCACTGTGGGAAACAGTCACGTGACAACTTGGTCTACCTATTCTCCCAAACACAAGTGTACTGATGGAACTGGCCGTTGCTATGGGATCTGGTTCAGAGTCACCTGACCTGGAGGAAAGACCAACCAGTCCTATCTTGAACAATGTGAGGCAGGAGATGAGAAAGCCTGGAGGTGAGAGGGCAGCCCCGAGGATGGAGGTGAGTAGAAACATGTGGGAACAAGAGGGTAATACAAGCCCGATGAACAATAAGAACCAAACCGCCCCTAAACACCCAAGAAGCCTGCCTCCTAGGGAAACCGTGCATAAATTCAGGACACTGAGGTAGAGACAGACTGCTGGCGGGGCAGGGGGAGGGTTCTGAAACACGAGTGGGAGAATGGGAATTCTAAAAAGCTTTTAAGTTGTAGAGTTACATAATTATAGCTGATTTTTAAGGAAGGTCATCTTGGAAGCCGTGCATTAGAAGCTTAGAGTTGTTCCACCTTTAGGCAAGTTGGTGATACACATCTGTGAGGTGGAGGCAGGGGGATCAGGGTTCAAATCAGCCTTGGCCACACTGGGAGTCTAAGCAAGTCTGAGCCACATGAGATCCCGTCTGTACAAAAGAGAATTACTCCATCTTTTTTCCACCTCCACTATCTTAAATGTCATATTAACTTTAGTGTGTGTGTGTGTGTGTGTGTGTGTGTATGTGTGTGTGTCTTTGTGGTCTTTTCATGTGTGTGTATGTCTGTCTTTACAGTCTTTTCGTGTGTGTGTGTGTGTGTGTGTGTGTGTGTGTCTTTATGGTCTTTTCATGTGTGTGTGTGTGTGTGTGTGTGTGTATGTGTGTGTGTGTTTATGGTCTTTGTGTGTGTGTGTCTTTATGGTCTTTTCGTGTGTGTGTGTGTGTGTGTGTGTGTGTGTATGTGTGTGTGTGTAAGCACAGGAACCACTCTTTCCGGAAAACCTTACGTGTCTAATATAGTATTTGTAGGTAATAAGTTATAGAGAAAAACTCTGGAATGCAATCATCTTACATTACTGAAACTAACTCCCGATTCTGTCTCTTCTGGTCCCTGGCATCTACCACCATTTTCTCCACTTTTATCATCCTGAATAGTTTAAATTTATCACTTAAGTGGTATCATTTAGTGTTTTTCTTCTATACTTACCTTATTAGACTTATCATAACTTCTCCCAATTTCATCCATGTTTTTGTAAATGGAAAGACTTTTTTAAGGCAAATAGTATTTCCCTGGACACAGACAAGAAGACTGCTTCTCATCACAACCATTTGTGTCAAAGAGAGTGGAACCAATCCTTCTTCCAGTAAAGAAGAGATCATTTTACTATTATTATTATTATTATTAACTTTACCTCATTTAGAGTTGGTTAAATGGCAAAAAACTCACATTATAGTCTACCAGTTGAGAAGGTTCAAACATGATAGATATAATTGTTTGTTTCCAATTGTTTGAAGCTCTAATTACTTAACCTAAACAGGGTGGTTCAAGTTCAAGTTCAAAGGGACTTAAAGTTGGGTCAAATTGATTCACCTAATAAAACTCAAATAACCATTTCCTCCTTCAAATAGTACCACATTTAGCACCAGGACCAACCTCAAATCACTGTCCTCTACCCTCCCATGCTTCTATCTGGGTGTAGAAGGTGGGGAGAGTGAGTGTGTTGCAGAGCCCCTCAGCAGAGGACTCTTTCCTCCACAGGGACCATCAGCACCCATAGAAACAGCTCTTCCCCAAGGCTATGACAGTACACATGAACCGGGCCCAACTACAAACACCTCAGCAGTACAGGGCACCAGAGGGATCCCTTCCAGTAGCGAGGCTGCCACCATGGTCAGGCAGGAAGGGAGTGTCCTTGTCCCCAGCTTCCTCTTTGGACGACAGATAGAGGTTAGAAAGAAACCCTTCCATCCATGAAGGACACTGTGGTGCTGATTCACGGAAGTGCTTTCTTTCCTCCATTGTTTGGTGAGCATCATGCCCCAGCTGAACTGCCTCCTCCCAGCATCCTGGCTTCCTCCTGGTTCCACCCCACTGGAGGCCTTCTCCAGTAATTGGCACTTGTGAGGCATGGCATCGGGCCGACATCCTCTGTCTCCAGCTACTCACTTGGACTCCAGGAAAGCAGCGAGTCTACCACACGCTCCTCCAGTCACGTCCCCAACGAGGAGACCTGGTCATCTTGCAGAAGTTTCATGCTTTGCAGCAAGACTGGAGCCCTAGAATCTGGTCTGTACATGCTGCACAAGATGGTAACACAGACCAACTATTTCTTTGATGTCACCAAGAAATCATTTAAGCAGAAAAAGAGAAAAAGGGAGTTGCTGTCCTGGAGCCCATTGGAGCCAGTCATCAACTGTTTGAAGTCAAAGTGAAGCAATTATGGGATGCTCTTAAGAAGGCCTCCTTAACATAAGAACAAAAAATGTTGTTCTAGCTTCATTTCCTCAGTCTAGCCCAAGTTCCAACAACAGGCTTCTCCTTTACCAACACTCTGCCCATGAGCTTAGGCTATCTCCCAACAATCCTACATCCAACTCATCTGTTCACCTATGTCTTCCCGTGTTCTAACAGGACATAAGTGACCGGAGCTGGTACTCATGGCACCCCCTCTGACGAATCTGTATCTGTAGAACCTCAAGGTTGAGTACCGCAATACCGCAGTACCGAATCAGTGTCCCCAGCCTCCAGCTCAGTGATGCTGGAGATGCTCCCCACACAGAATTAGAGCTGGTCAGGAGGCTGATACTAAAGTCCCAGAAACTCAGATGTATCTTATCTCTGTCAACAGCAGATGTAACTCTCAGAAAAGTCGTGCTGGAGTCCTAGGAGGCTTACCAGCTGAATACCACTGTCAATACAGCTGCAGCTTTGGGGCTGGATCAGTCCTGCCCCACTTTATTGCTATTGCCTACTGTTACGGCTTTCTCCATCTTAATCCTTTGTCCCCCTGCTGGCTTGCTTAGCTATCTAGAATGAAATGCTGCCAGCTAACCCAGAGGTTTAGAAGAGCCTGTATCTATGTTAAACTGACCTATCTGCTCAGAGAAAGGCAACCAAAAAACCAAAAACCAACCAACCCGAAACACTTGCTATCTCTTGGTATAGAAGTACTGACCAGCCACCTGGGTAGTTGACCTCATACCCAGCCCTCAACACCCCAACAGTTCTTTCCTTTCCCTTTTCTTCCTAAGAATATAGAAGTTCTTGAGCCCATTTCCCCTTCTATAAAGTCTGCACCTTTAAAATGAGCATATATTAGTTACACGTAATGGATTTGATTATGACATTTTCATACTTGCGCATAATGTATTTTAATCATATTCACTCCCCGCTACCCCCCCCACTCTTACTGGTCCTCTTTCCTCTTCCCAAATAGTCCCCTCTGTGCTGCCATTAGGGTCATTTACCAGGACTTGGGTGAGGGGTTATTTACAGGAATACGGGCAACTTACCAATGGGTACACCACTAAAAAAAAAAAATGTCTGTCTTCCTCACAAACCATGGACTGCCTAGAAATCCTTAAGGAGGGGTGTGGCATTGCAAGCCACTCCCCGCTCCATGACAGGATGTTGATGAGACCAATCTTGTGCGGGTTAAGCAGAGCTGCTCAGAGTTCAAGGGGACAATGGACAGATCATGCCCAGAAGACAGCATTCTGCCTTCTGTAACGCTCCCCCTTCCTCTCCATCTTAGGAAAATTTTCTGCCCCACTTTCCGTGATGTTCCCGGAGTCTTGCAAGGGATGCCGGAGATGTCCTGTTTAGAGCTTAGCATTCAGTGGCTTGCAGCTGCTTTCACAGACAGGCAAGGTTGGAAAGGGGACCCCAAATAAAGAAGGCACATCAATCTTCCCCTTCAGTTGTGGGAAGGGACTTTAGCCTGCTTGGGTGGTAGTCGTTGTATTGAAGAGGAGGGGGAAAGCAGCCTCCTCACGTTTCCCTGGCTTAGTGTGACAGTCATCAGTGTGACAGGTTGATTGTACCTATGAGAACAATGACACAGCAATTACCTGCTCATCTTAAAGGCCACACACACCAACACACACACACACACACACACACACTTACACACACACACACACACACACACACACACACACACACACACACAGAGTGTGGTCCACACAACTCTTATCTGAGTATTCTATAAAATGTCCTTTCTTGACTTAGAATGCCATACAGCAGATGTAGATGTCTCTCCCCGCTAACAGTATGCACTCACCAGGCACTAGCTCACATCTGGTCAGTCGAACCACACCAACCCTTTCCATCCCTGATCTGCCACAGAACATCCTGTCGTCAGCAGCTTGGTCTTTGAGTATTTTCAGAAGAGTCTCCACAGAAGCAGGCACAGACATGAATGCAGGCTCTTCCTGCGGTCCCTGTTGGATTCTGCTGCTCAGAGGAGGGATCAGTGTGGTGTCCATTCTGGGTACCATGTCTGACCCTGACAGACTTGGGTTCACGCAGGGAAAGGCAAATGGGAGGGTGAAGAGAGGTCATGCCTTGCAAGGAGCAATGTGGCAAGGGTAAGCTCCACTGAGCTCTGTTTTAGAGGTTGACCGTCTGAACTGAATAGACACACGGACCATCAGACAAAAGGGCCCACTGAAGGGGAACTCTTAAATCACTGGAAAGACTTCGTGCTGCAAGGAGCTTCTGTCTGTGACTGAGCCATGCTGAGACCAACGAGCAGCCTCTTTTGTTACCGCAGACCGAAGTCTCCTTACAGTGCCAACACTCTGTCAACCCCGAGTCCTACTGCTTTGTTCTGCACCGAGCTCCTTCCAACATAAAGGGTTCTGGCCTCAGTCGGATTGACCGTTCTTCAGGGCTTTTCACAGAGATACCCGCTGTTCATGGTGAGGCTGGACTAGACGACCTGGTTGAGTGTCAGAATGCCTTGGAAGCATTTTCAAGTATACAGGTTACCAGACCAGACTTCTCTGAGTGCCCAACTGTGTGGTGGCCTCTGGAATATGCATTGGTGCTCATTGCCCCCAGGTAGCTCCTTATGAATAGCAAAGGCTGGTAATCAGTCGACTAAGCAGATGCCAGGAAACCTTCTAAAGTCAAGACTTGGTGATTCCACTTCATTTTATTCTGTTTTCTCTGATAATCTCATGTTAGGGAATTCAACTAGAAGATAAATTCTTGGACAGTGGTATGCAGTATTCTTCTAACCCAACACAGTGTCAGACAAAGCACCACCCTCAAAGGGACAGTTTCTACAGTAAAGGCTGTCTCCTAGAATTACCAGTGCTCTGTGGCCTGCATCTGGTTGTGTCCCATCCAGACACTTATGCCATCAAACAATGAAACAGTAAACCCCAAATTATTAAATTGCCCCAAGAATCCCATGCTGGGAAATGGTGAAAGGCTGAACGGGATTCCACACAAGTCTGACTGCTTATCAGACTACCTTACGAGACAAACCAGAACCAAGGCAATGGTAGGCAGGATCACACCTCCACCAGGACTGCCAACACATACCTGCTGCCCTCTATCTAAACCTAAATCCCATGTCAGTACCCTTGAACACAGACTTGGGGGGTTCATGGACCCTTTATTTGTTCCTCTTCCCTCTATAGCCATATCAAATACACCATCTGATTCTGTTTTCTTATTGTGACATGTCTCTTTAATAGGTGTACTGGGGACCGGTGGCTGAACACCACTGCCAGAGTCCAGGCTTTGACCCTGGAGCTCTGGTAACATCCCCCATGGTGCTTAACACTGTACTGGGCTCACCCAATCCACTCTAGTCTTAATAAAGCACTGACTGTGTAACTGATACCATTGTGTATTGTGTTTATACAACTAGACAGTCATAAGAATCAAACCAAAGGCCCAAAGTTCCTCCCAGGGCTCGATAATTGTGGTTTGACGTTAACTGTTCTTCTCATTCTCCAGACCCTCCCTTTAGCACCACAGACAGTGTTGCTGGATTCATGTGCATGGCTGCCTCAAACCAAAGAAACCACTTCACTGAAGGCAAGAAACTGAACCTGACATCTCCACTCCGCTCAGTTCCCCTTCACGCTGTGTCTGCTTGAATAGAGACAAAATGAAAATGTGCTAATGCGAGGAATTGGCAGCTTGGACCTAACCCATGAATGTACACACATAGAACTCAAGCCTGAGGATTCTGAAGACTTTGTGGCATTGTTTTAGAACTCAAGGGGCAAGGCTGGTGTCTGTGTGCGTGCAGAAGAACATTTCCATAACGTCTCGTTAATGTTTTCATTAGCTGGCTGGCAGAGCGTGAACTGGAGCTTTTCGGGGATGAAGCGCTTTGATCTGCTCATTTCCACTCAGGTTTGCTCTGAACAGTGAGCAGCGCGGAAAGACCAGGCTGTAAATATTTAGTGTCATAGCACAGGACTTCTGCAAAGAGTTGCAGACCTGTTCTTGTACAAGCAGAAGGAGGTACTGGATTCCCATATGTGTTTATTTGAAATATATGAGAATGGACTCCAGCTAGAGTCACGTGTCTGCATTACGCAGGCATGGGTGCTTGCAGACACAGAATAAAAACAGCCTGTGTTTAATTTGTTCACAGGCCTTTTGTTCTCAGCTATCTGGAGAGGGGTGGTGTAGACATAGCAGGTGAGTTTCACGATGGGGATGGGGGGTAAAGCTTTGATGTGGACTCCAGGCTGCCAATTCAGGTAGGAGAGTGGTCTCTCTCGGTGTAGAAATCCATTCTCTAGCAGATTTGTTAGCGCCGTGAGTTTGGGGGAGGGAATAGGAACCTAAATTGACCAGCCTAGGATCTGACTATAGTCCATACCTATTGGTAGCCTTTTACCCACCATTGTCCACCTTTTTTTTTTTTTTAACCCCTGACAGTTTTTCCCCACCCTCACCTCTACCTATATGGTGCAGTGATCCAATCCACTTCTGGCTACAGACTGCTGGGGTTCAAGGCATAGTTAGCTACATCTTGACTACATGATGAACTTGGCAGACCACAGTACTGATTTCCCCACCTGTGAAACAGAGACTCAACAGTAGGTACTGAACGAGAATATTAACATAGGTCATCTTTATGGTAGGTGCCTGGCTCATTAAAAACAGAACAAAAAAAAAGTGAGTTCTGAAATCTCACTGCCAATCTGTCATTCTGTAGTTGCTCGGGGATAAAGTTCAAGTCAATTAGATTGTATTTAAGGAGGGCTTTTAAAAGGCTACTTGGAAGAATGAGAGGCTCCAGTAGAGTAAGGGTCCACACTAAAGACGACACTTTACTGGTTACTAGGAAAGACTCCAGAGGGGCGTGGGGCTTAAGAATGCAGTGGAGTTAAAATGATCAGGGTCTAGCAAGTCCATTTGCAGCAAACCACCAAGACACAGACATTCCTGCATTTCACACAGCTTGCCAACAAGGGAAAGACCTCCTTGTTTGGAACCAAGCCTTCTTAGACTTTTTTCCCCCTACCTTAGAAATTCTAACCTAAGGCAAATGGGAAGACGGTTACTAAGCAAAGATTAACATCTGCCAACCCTGAACTACTTTCCAGAGATGTCAGACTGGAGCAAGCAGGCATTAAGATCTACATTTTCCCATTTTACCTCAAGAAACGGAGGAGTTAGTGGATAGGCCTAGGGTCACAGCTAAGGAAGCCGTTCAGTCAGAATTTGAGGGCAGGTCTCTCTGTTTCAAAGCCATAGCTCTTTCTCTCACACAAGGAGTCATCTTCAATGCCATTCAACAAGACTGTCAAGAAAGGTCACATTTAAATATCCAGAATTAACATGCATGGGCTGAAGGGTCAAGAGTATGTGTCTAGGGCTCAACATTATTTTACTCTGCTTATGTTATTTTTAATAGAGGTATCATGGATGTCCAGAAAAATCTAAATCTTATGGCAAATGTTAGATGAAGTGAAATGCTTCCAAAACAGTAAAAATTGATTTTAAGAGGCCATAAAATACATAAATAAGTTTTATGGTTTGCATTATAAGCATCACTGTAGGTGTCCATTTTTGTTTGACTTCAATATTTTTCTCCCAAACACATACTAAACACAAAACAATAGCAACAACAAAAACCCAAGCCCTCCTTGTGGAAGTTCACCACAAATGCACGGCCCTTCCCAATCTACCCAGGGCCTCTGCTCAGCTTAGAGATTAGTTCTGTCAACAGTTAAAGGGCTGCTTCCACAGTAGGTGATGGGGTAGGGCGGGGGGGAGTGGATTCGGGGGCTCTCGTGCGGCATGTGATGACGAGCAGGTGAATAGAAACGCAGACAGACAATCTCCCAAGGAGACTTCCCTGCAAGGTCGCCATCTCCATTGTCATTGAGAACAAAGCCCAATTTATCAACCTCGGTGCTTTCCAAACTCTAGTACATAGAAAACGCAAATGGGAACTTTCCAACCAGATTCCTGGAAACTATATCCAAATCTCCAGTCTGTATGTCTAGACTGAACCCTAATATCCTGCCTCTCTAACCAGCTCCCAGCCAATGCAGTGTTCTCAAGTAGGGCTCCCACTTTAAATGGCATAGGTTAGTACCTGACCTCCTCAAGTCTGACAGTAATCTAAACTGCAGTCTGGGGGAAGAGGCATGGAGGAGGGAAGTGGGGGAGGGGAACTAATAAGAACAGAGTATAATGATAGAAATATATGAAGACGCCATAATGTCATTGATTACTTTGTACATTAACCTAAAACATTCATTTCAAATTTTCAGTCTGATCCCTCAGAACTCCTGACTGGAACTGACACCCCACCTCCATCACAACCTCCGCTTGCTGTGGGTGCTTCTAACGGCTCCCAGAAAGCACTCCAAGCCCTTCCTTCCACAAGCTGGGTACTCTCCACCCTCCTCCTCGGTGATGTCGGTTTCAGGCTGAAGGCAGCCCTGAGACAACTTTCGCTTTTGTGAATTAACGGAGATACCTTCACTGCCGATCTGACTCTGAAGTCCACCCTGTGCCTGCCAACCTTATGTCAGGCCTTATATTCTGGTGTCAGGCGTGACTACTCAACCTGGTGGTTGTATTTTACCTTTCCCAAATGGGTTTTCTCAGTTCTTAAGTCCTTGTGTGTAATAATCAACCTATAAACAACTACCCATTAGAGTTACCAACGGACGTGTTTACCATATCTTTATGCTACGCAGCTGATACTGAGTTACCAACGTGAGTGAACACCATCTGCAAGATGCCCAGTGCAGTATCATTTCAAGATCTTGACTCTGAGGGCCTCTGATGTGACTTTCTGAAGCCTTTGCTAGCAGAACGGGCAGGCTTATAGTTTAAATGACTCATCCCTCAAGGGGGTCACCCAAACAAATGACTTCTCTTCATTCTTGATTTGGACTAAGTTTTGTACTCTTGCATGACCCTTCTTTAAAAAAAAAAAATCCCAATGGCCAATCCTGTCATGGTTAGTTTTACTGTCAACTTGACACATGGGGGAAAGAGGGAACCTCAAAAGGGATTGCCCCCATCAGACTGCCCTGTGGGCACATCTGGGGGGCCTTTTCTTGATTGCTAATTGATGTAAGAGGGCCCAGCCCACTTCGAGTGCTACCATCCCTAGGCAGGCAGGCTTGGACTGTATATGAAAGGCCACGGAAGGACAGCAAGGAAGCATGCAAATAAGTGGCATTCTTCCATGGTCGGTCTCTGCCCCATTTCCTATTTCTATGTTCCCCCTGCTTTGAGCTCCCGCCTTGGCTCCCTGAGTGAGGGCTGTCACCTATAAGCTGAAATAAACCCTTTCCTCCCCAAGCTGCTTTTCATCACAGTGTTCTATCACGGCAACACACTACCCACCCATCAATAATGTAAAGGGGGAGGCAAACCACTACAGGCTTTTCAATTGTCGGCGGCATTTTTCTTCAGTTAAGGATAGGTTCATTAAGCCGGTATGGAAACTCTCCCCTCAAGCATAGGATTATGTAATAAGTGTGTGTTCTTTTGCAATACTGGCCTAGGAGCATTTAATGTCAGGAAACTAAGCGCATGAGAAGCTGACTTATTTCTAGGTGTGTGTGACTTTTACTGTTCCCTTTACCTGGAGTTACACTGTTGGACTGCCATGTCAGGAGGACAGCTAAGTAATTATCACGTTGACCGGTTGCTTAGAGATGAGCAATTCCTCTACCTCGGATCTCCAAGGTCTGCTTTACACCAACTGGAAGTGTTGACAGAGGCTTGTGACTACCAATCAGTCTTCAGCAGGTATTGTGCGAGCATCTGCTAGGTGCTAACATTATGCCTCCAAAGCACAGCCTGCCTTGTCCCCTTCTTCCTCTCAGAGGCATGTCTACCCTTCACATTCCCTATGTAGGCTGCACCCAATCTGAATACGCAGAATAGGTAGAATGGACAAACAAGATTGCTAGGCAGCAAGGCCCAGGCCAACACGCAAAACTCACTGCCGTGGGCTTGGTCTACCCTCAGTCTGGCAGGGAGGACTCTCTGATGCCACCTCAGGCTGTTTCTCTCTGTTTTAAACTGGTGGTTTAATACCACTCTACACCAAACCATGGGAACCGAATTGTTCTGGTGGACAGAGACGCGGGACACAGTGCACACCAGTCAGTTGGCACTTATTCAAGTACGATATGATGGCATGCGCCTCTCATTCTTTCGTGTGTTATGGCAATTGAACCTAGGCCTCCACTCGCAATACTTACACACCTTGCCACTGTGCTACACGCTGCCCCTCTTAATATGATGGTATTAAGGACCAACTGGAAAATTATCTTTCGAAAGAAATATATTGCTTGGACAATTAATAGCCAATTCAAATGCATACATTTTTAAATAATTTAACATCCCACATTCTTGAGCACTTCAGTAATGCCCACCTATTTTGCAAGCAAGGTAATTAAAAAAATTAGTCATCTTCTTTTTTATCATGTAGACTGTCTACCTGGCGGCAACGTATAGTTGTTCTAACTCCTGAAGCCATGCCATTTCTCTGAATGTTCACAGGACTCGAATCGGCCATTGGGAGCTGTCTTCTGTCATGTACCTCTGTTTAGATGAGATAAAACTTTGCCAACTTGGTCAAAATAGAAGCACCAACCAAAACAATAATCACCAGGCGCTTCCCGCTAACCTTGAGACAGAACTGGCCACGGAACTAACTATTCCACCCCGTCAATGAAGCCTGGGATGTGGTTCCCACGGGCTTATAACCAAAGGTCAGCCAGTGACAACAGCAGCCTCTGCGGCTTACCAGCACAGAGAGAAACGTCTGCTGGGCTCTGGTCATCCAAACGGGGGATTTATTACAGGGACAGACAGATGAGTTCATAAACTGCGCCCCACGCACTGGAGATGATTTATTCTCACAGTCCATTTGAACAAAATGTAACGGGTAATGTAAGGTTGCTGGATGGCGCGGTAGGTCTAGCACTCTTGACTGAAGTCCACGGTTCCTTGGCTTCTTCCCCCTGTTAACTACATCCTTGGCTTCTTCCCCCTGTTAACTACATTGTCAAAGGGCAGTGCCTTAGCCAGTCCCACCCTCCCTTATCTATTCCCATTCATAAATTGAGGAGAAAGAAAGGAAGGAAAGGAAAGGCATGGGATAGGTGGCTCCTAGTCCTTCCTTGTTGGAGGTGACTGTGCTGGGCTAAGCTGGCATTCTCATGGGTGTGCTGGGCTAAGCTGGCATTCTCATGGGTGTGCTAGCAAAGGGAAAGAGATTCTTTAAGACAAAGGAAAGGAAGTCCATAGGTCCTGCCCCTTCAGCCGATGCTAAAGGAGCTGTCACATCATTCCATAGCCCTGAAGCCCCTCCCCACTTCTACGTGCTCCCTCTAGGTCCCAGCCTGCTACCCCATTCTCTCTCAGAGAAAGGCCAAGGTCCAAACGGAACCTGGGCCTTCATCATCTAGCCCTTTGGAGCTCTGTGCACCAGCCGACTCTGGAGGGACACTGGACCTCTGCAGACAGGCGGGCAAGGAGGAAGGCAACAGTCTTGAAAGGCATACTCAAGGCCACCAGCTCCATCTGCATAAGGCAAGGGCAAGTAAGCTCTCGGGACAGACAGACAGACAGACAGCGGGGCCAAAGCATCAATCAATTGGTCTGTTCTAGTTTCTAAACTTGGGAGACTATTTTCCTGGAATCAGCAGCAGGACTCAAAATGTCTATGATCACCTATGGATTGGAAACACAATACAGCTATTTTATGATAACTTTCTTACTGGAAAGTAGTTTCTTCTCTCTCTCTCTCTCTCTCTCTCTCTCTCTCTCTCTCTCTCTCTCTCTCTCTCTCCCCCTCTCTCCCTCTCTCCTTC
>CABHPP010145153.1:0-19497 GCA_902168425.1 Peromyscus attwateri
CAGAGAACTCCTTCTTTTATTATTGCCTTACTTAGAAAAAGACAAGGCAAGAAAGAGGGAGCACATCACCACTTCACACATCCTGGAAGGCAGACTTACATTTTCTGGTTCAACACCAATGTCTTCACAGAATTTCTCCATGCCCTCAGGACCCACCACATCGTCGGTTCCTGTAGTGAAATGCAGTGTCACGTGAATAAATCTGGCACAGAATCAAATACAGCTGCTAAGACTCGAAGGCCGTAACTAACTCCTTCAGGAAGAAATCAAGTGCAAATTGGAAAATATTCAGTTAAACCCGTAAGGATTAATCCTTAAGGTTCTATTTTGTACTTTCATTTGAATCATCATTGAATCCTTCAACCTTTGGATAAGGCAGTCAGTTCTATCTGAGGACAAGGCTAGCTTCTTATTTGGTAATGATAACTATAATAAACACATGTAAAAATTTTTAGGATCATCACAAAGAATCACATACCAATCTCTATAAAATAGGAAAAATAATATAAATGTTTTTACATAGAAAAAAACAAATATAGTCCTACATCTCTAAATTCAACCAATTCAGAAGTATTTGAAAAAAATTATGTCTATACTAAATTCATATTGATTTTTCTCCTTGCCATTAAGTAGGATATATATACTGACACAGTATATATAGTATATTGTATATTTAGTATTATAAATAAAATCTAGAAATGACTAAAGTAGGCAGGAGATTTTTCACAGGTCATATGACCCAAGTACTAGCTCATTTAACATTAGAGGATTGAGTACTGTGGAAATAGGTCCCCTCCGGTCCTGGAACCAATGCCCAGCATGGATCATGGAACATCTGTCCTTTTGTTCTCTTTTGATGATTTTTTTTCCTGTGTGTGTGTGTGTGTGTATGTGTGTGTGTGTCCTCAGAGGCCCAAAGAGGGCATAGGATCCCTTTGAGCTAGAGTTACAAGTAGCACAAATGGATGCTAAGAACCAAACTCAGTCCCCTGGAAACTCAGTCCATCTCTCCAGCCAGACTTTGTCCTAGATATATACTGTTGGGGGATATTTGATCACACTGTGAACCCCGAGTCTGCATTTGTGTTAATTAGATATAACATTAATCTTGGGTGAGGAAGCTGCATTAGCAACTAGTTGACAGAACGGAATCACAGAGCACCAGAGGGCATCCAGGAGAGATAGAGAGGCACAGGAAGTAGTAGGGTGGGTTGGGAGTGGCCCAGCCTTTTGTGGGTTAGTGAAGTGAAAGCACAGGACTTCCCTGGATGCCAGCAAGGAGATAGGGTGGTCAGCTAGTTGCTACTCAGCCTCTCTGAGCTCACTGGTTTTCACCCCAGCCTTTGAATCTCAAGTCTTATAACGAGAGAGATTTAAGTAAGGCTACCCTTAGCGGCAGCGACAGGGCCAGTGCCTTCGGGGACAGAATTCTTGCCAGACTGCAGCCTGAGCAGCCAGGACACTGCTAGAGAAGCAGGCCGGTAAGTGCGGAGTTGCGGGTGAGGGCGGAGTTAGCAGTAGATTATGTGCTGAAGTTAGAACAACACTATACCACCACCCCAACCCCCAAAGCTAGTTCTGTTTCTTCCTGGGGACTGCCCATGCCTCCACTTCAGCTCATGTTTGGGCTTTAACTACTGAAATCTGCTCTTTCCTACTGAAATTCTTGCCAAAGTCACCTCCCTAACTGTCCAATCTAACGGACACTTTCCATCTTTGTTTTATTTGATCTCTGGCAGTTTGAAGCTGTTCTTTTCAAGAAACTCTCCTCCCATGGCTTCCAGAAATAACTTCTCATCTGGTTTTCCTCCTCTTTCTCCTCTTTTGGCTTTTCTGTGGGTTCTTTTGCTCGTTAAAATGGATGTGTAGAGGTCAACCTCAACGTCTAGTCTTTAGACCAGTGGTTCTCAACATGTGGGTCACAACCCTTTGTCAAACCTCTATCTCCAAAAATATTTACATTATGATCTCTAACAGTAGCAAAATTACAGCTATGAAGAGGCAATGAAATAATGCTATGGTTGGGGGTGACCACCACATGAGGAACTGTATAAAGGGTCTCAGTATTAGGGAGTTGAGACCCACTGCTGTAGATGCTCATCCAAAATTTCCAACCACTGAAAACTTTCAACCACTCCCCACCTCTCGTCCTGACCCTGAGCAGCACCCACATGACCAACCACCCACGCTGGTTCCACAGATGTAACTAAGATAAGTCTTCTCCCCCAAGTTCATTGCTGCTGCATTTTCCTCTCCAGCAACACCTCAGCGACACTTGGCCTACACACCTAGAAACAAGCCTAGGAGTCACCCTCCCTTCCCCCTCACTAGCCTACCTTTTCAGTGTTCCTTAAGGGCATCCCTCCTGTACAGCCCTGGTTCAAGATCCATTCTCTGAGACCCCCGACCCACCCAGCCTGCACACAGCCACTAAGAGACCCTCCCCAAGTACAAATCCTGTGCTGGCTTAGAATTCTCCAGTGGCTCTTCCTTTCCTCAAGTTGAGTCTTTGGCACTTCAGCTAAGGTTCTCTATGAGTTAGCAGTCCCCACACACTTATTTTTCAGCCTTGTCTCTTCCAACTGCAAAGGACACGTCTCAGAAATACATCAAACACTAACTACTGCTGAATAAATGTAAGGGCGCCTGGGGATACAACTTAATGGCAGAATATTTGCCTAGCATGAACAAGGCCCTGGATTCAATTCCTTGTAATTAACATGCATGCACATGCGTGCATACACAACACACACACACACACACACACACACACACACACACACACACAAGGTCCCATGTATTAGGGCAACATGATGGTCCAAGCCAGTAATCCCAGCACTCAGGAAGTAGTCAGGAAGATCAGGAGCCCAAGGTCAGTTCTCCAGACGAGATGAGGCCAGCATGGGTTCCGTGAGACCTTTTCTCAAAAGCCAAAATGAATAGATGGATGAAATTAGGCTCCGGAAACACCTACTGATCCATATGTGGTTTCACTAAGCACTACCTGTGCCAGAGGCCATGATGCACTCTGCGTCCCAGCCTGTCCTCCCTTCCACTCCCTTTCTTCCCTGGATAACTCCTTCAACCATGGAGAGTGAAACCAAACAGTCTCCCCCACCTCCCCCGCAGGCCACATTAACCATGGCCGCCTGGACTCCATGCATCCCATTGTCTCTGTGGGGCCATCTTCTCTTATTCACAAATGGTCTGTGTTTTAAGAACAATAACAGATGCTCTGTTCTCCATAGTAAACTGCCATCTCTTTCTGGGATCTTTTTTCATTCCTTAAATTAAATTTATTCATTTATTTTACATTCAGACCACAGTTTCCTATCTATGTATGGAATATATACATATTATATATGTATATGTATGTATATATTATGTATATAATATATACATAATATATACTGCCATCACATTTCTACCTTTGTTCAGGAAATTCTCTTCGGGCATCCAGGAATACCATAATGTACCATCATTCACCTTTGATGAATCATCACTTGCCTTGCCTTCCCAATATTTATGTTCATTTCTTTTTCTTATATAAAAGCACTGGTTAGTAACCAAGCAATGGCAAATAGGAGCAGTGAGAATGAGCAAGCTTCTGTCACTTGGAACTCAAATGGGAAGACAGTCAGGAGTTGATGCTGATATACCAGCAGCTCGGGCTTGAGTGCACATGTCCACATGTGTGCACATTAATGCATTTACATGATAAAATATTCAGGTATGAAAGATACAAACTCAAAAACCTGGAGGCTGTGTTTCCCTCTCCTTACCAGTTAGGCCATCCCCCGGGCTTTTTACTAGGAAAGTGCAAATACACAAGGCAGGACGGTGGTAGAGCTTCTTCTCCCCTCACCGTTAACTCAGTGTTCATCCTCGTGACTCTGACTTCATTCTTGCAGACAGACACAAGGGCTGGGAGACTGAGGACCTAAGCAAACACCCTTTATCCCCCTTTTGCTACAAGGTTTTCCCTGAGGAACAGATGCCTTTCTGGTGTTTACAGATGTTCTTGCTAATTGTCCTGTCCGAATTCTTCTCTACTTCCCATTCTACCTGATTTTTAAAAACTCTTTTACCGAAGCCAACCAGTGAACTGTGTGTTTCCAAGCTCACTCTGGTCCGCTGGTCCCTCCAATCTGACACTACCATCCACATTCATCACAGAACCTGCTAGCCACACTAGAAATGAACGCTACAGAAATCCATTAACAAGCAGCCAGGTGTGGTAGCACACGCTGGGGTCCTGGGGAGACAAAGGCAGGTGGATCTATGTGAGTTCAAGGTCACCCTGGGATAGACAGCAAGTTCCAGAACAGCGTCAACATAATAAAATCACCCCCCCCAAAAAAAAGTTTGCAGTGATGATGTAAATGACCCCCACTCTACACACTCTTTGCATACATTGTCATTGTGTTAGTTACAAACACTTGTCTGTGTGCTATAAAAGCATGCGATTTCACCATATAGTTTATAACTCTCTGCGGTCAAAAGTATATATATATTCTAAATATAGTAAAATGCAGCTTCTTCATAAATGTTATTTAAAATCTATTCATCAACTCTGACATTTAATATTGTTTTCAATCTAATTGTGAGCAGATTGCTCACTGGGAGTGTGCTGGCTAATTCTTATGTCAACTTGACACAAGCTAGGGTCATTTGGGAAGAAGGAATCTTAACTGAGAAAAAAAAGTCCCATGGGCAAGTCTATAGGACATCTTCTTTAATGAATGAGTGAAAATCTAGCCACTAGGGTAAAGATTAACAACAGAACTGTCATTGGACCTTCGGTGAGAGGGAAAAATCAGTTTTCTTCAATAGAGTGACACTGGGTGTATCAACTCACTCCAGGAAAGGCCTCATGTTCAGGAGCAACTGACCAACATATAATGGATTCCACAGTTTTTTGCGTTTTGTGGGTTTTTTGGATGTTTTTATTAGGTTACAGTTTGGTGTTTTGTTTCTTTCTGGGTGTGGTTTTATTTTGCTTTCTGGTTTTGGAAGGCTTTATTGTTGTATTGGGTTTTTGTTTTTTGAGAAAGAACTTAAAGTTGGGTGGAGGAGGGGATCTGGAAGGACTTGGGGAGGGGAAGAATATGATCAAAATCTATTTAAATTTAAAAATTGTCTTAAATAAGAAAAACAATAATAAAATAATAATTAAACAAAAACTAACATATTGGAACTGTACAAAACAAACAGAAGGAAAAGAGCCCAAAAAACCACATGAAATAGAGACCCATTCATTTGCAGACTCGGGAATCCCATAAAAACACTCAACTGGAAGCTATAACATATACACAAAGGATGTGGTGCAGACTGTGCAGACCTGTGCATGCTGCTTCAGTCTCTGAGTTCACATGAGCTTTGATCCTGCTGATTTAGAGGGCCTGGTTTCCTTGATGTTCTCCATCCCCTCTGGCTCTTACACTCTTTCTGCCTCCTCTTCCTCAGGGTTCCCTGAGCCCTGAGGCGTAAGATTTGATAGAGACCTCCTGTTTAGGGCTGAATGTCCTAGATTTCTCCCTTTCTGCATATTGTCTGGCTGTAAGTCCCATCTGCCTCAGGAGGAAGCTTCTCTGATGATGACTGAGCAAGGCACTGATCCATGAGTATAGCAGAAAGTCATTAGGAGTTACTTTATTGTTCTTGTTGTTTGTTTTAAACAACAGTAGTACTTGGTTCTACCCTAGGTATCTCGTCTCAAGTTCTGGATCACACTAAGCCGTGTTGGGTATGCATTCCTCCTCACGGAGTGAGCCTTCAGTCCAATCAGATTCCAGCTGGTTACTCCCACGAGCTTTCTGCCACGCCCTAGTTTATCTTCTAGGCAGGACATCATGTCAAAGGGTGTGTGGCTGCGGTGGTGTTTACCATTCTCTTTTGGTAGCATGCAGAGTACCTTCCTCTACCAAAGACACTAGGATGTGGGGGTGAAGGCTCTATGTGGGCACCAGCTCGACTTCTCCATGTCCAGTGAGTTCTGTAGGTGCTGTCTTCAGCAACGGGGTCTTGCTGTCAGTTTGTGGAGAGCAACTTCAAGACTTGCAACAGCCTGGGTTGTTTGGGGATTTCCATGGGACCCCTTTGGCCAACAATTCAATTAGATGTAATCTAATTACTGGACTGTAAGCTTCAATGGTAACAAGAAATAGCCAGTTGGGGCTTTGATCCCCCATTATTTGGCAAGTTCATCTAGAATGCCTTCACATGCGTATATATTTTAGGAAGCTTCGACTGTGTGTGGTTTCCCTATTACCCCCGAAAGGGCCTTTCATTTTAGTTGTCTCTCTCCGTATTCCCTCCTAGCTCACTGTGGGTGGTGCCACCCGGGAGAGGTGGTTTTGGGTGCTATAAACAAGCAAGCTGAACAAGCTATAGTCCATGGCCTCTACATCAGTTCCTGCTTCCAGGTTCTTGCCTTGAGTGCCTAGCCTGACTTCCCTCCATGAGGGAATGGAAACTGAAAGTTTTTAAGTTCCTCCCCAAGTTGCTTTCTGTCAATGCGACAGAAATCCTAAGAGAGGGATTTGGGATATATTTTAGTGTAAGTCTATCAGTTCATCTCTAGACTAACGTGGTAACTTTTGTCAAGCAAGGTTATGCCAAGAATATGCCACTGGATCATGGAAGTAGAGCTTGGGGAAGACTTAAAACATCAGTTGCATCTGTATTTCAAATAATGAGCCATGTGATGCCCTGGCTTACCAGATGCTGGAGGTAAACTGGGAAAGGTAGATTGTGAGAAGTCACAAAGCTAAGTGATGTCCTCACTTCCTTGCCCCTTAAATGGGGCCTCTAACTAAACATATCTAACTTTTTCCTGATACCCCAAGACCACCACACTGAAGTTCTCAGAACCATAGCAGGACACACCACTGCAGCAAAAGAGGCTGTCCTTGGGTCTCTCTGGTAGTTTTTAACGTATCTTCCAGAAACAGACTTTAGCATTTTTATAAATGCCCATGTCTTATGTTCCCATCTCTTCCGGTTTCTAATCCCCCTTTCACAGACCAAACGACAATTACTACAGAATTGAACTCACAGTAGCCTAAGGGCTCACCGTCATGGCCTACAGAAATAACATGACCCACATATGTGAGCTACACTGGAGCACTGTTTAAAACAAAACAAAACCCATGTTACTCCCCCGCTTCTTATTTTACATTTACTGTACAAATCAGAAGGCACCTGATAGACTTCTAATCTAAAATTAACCATTTTCATTCTAATGAGAAGGTAAACATTTCCATTTTCAGATGGAACTGAAACAAAACATTGCCTTTATCCTGGCCAATCCTATTTCAACTAATAGAAAACGGTTCCAAATAGAATGGGAATAAACCTACAACCAGACACCAGGAAGAAGTCCCAGAGACCAGAGTTTATTTAGCGAACTTCTGGACTCAGTAACTGAGTTTACACCGGTTTGGAAAGGTGAGAATCTCCACCTCAGCATTTGTTAAACCATGCTGGCCTTGGGCTATGGGTGCCGAGGAACAACAGGAGAATGGGGTTCTGGAAAGGACTAGAGATCCACCTATATGAACCAATCCACCGCCATGCCTGCCTTCACGTAAGGTTAAAAGGCAGGGACGGAGTCAGCATCTGTCCTCAGCTCAAACAAGCACACTGCTCTTAGGCCAACCTCCTGGCGCCTCCCGGCCTTTTCCTACAGACATGCCATAGCTACACCAAAGGCCACCGGGTGCCTCTCCCAACCTATGCCTGCCCTGCACTTCCAGTTCATGTGCCTCAGATAGTCAAAGTGAGTGTGACGCCAACTGGGGCTCTCGGTCTCCCAATCTGAAGCCATTTTTCCAACTGATAAGACACACAAGAAGAAAAGGGTAAAGATGGGAGAGGGATACGGGACTATAGACACACAGATAAGCTCACCACACAAACTCTGCAAGCATGGGGGACTGTAGTCAGGGACCCCAAGGAACCCAAACAATGTGGCTTTAATTTTATTTCCAAAGTGTCACCTACAGTCAAGGAAAAGCAAGCAAGAAGGCAATTCCATCTTGCCCTCTTAAAAAACAAAACAACAGACTCTTTCATTTGCTTTTAAAGAAAAGCATGTGTGCATGCTGTGCTACTGTGCTAGGTTTTGTTTAAATTTCCATAATTTTAGAACATATTTTCATAGAAATAAATGTGAGTCAATGTAGGCAATCAAAAGATCCTCATAATGTAGTAAGCATGTAGAACACCTCTTTATCCACTCAGACCTTTTCTGAGCCTGTGGAAACTGTCAACCACTTTTACATCAAATTAAGCATGTCTTCAAAGACTCATTGTAAGGATTATGTCCTTAATTACATCACCAGCCTGCGCCGGTGTCCCAGCCTAAAAAGTGGGTGTGCCCTCTTTTTCCACACTCTCTCCTTCCATATCCCCCCACTCCCCGTGGTCGGTCTGTCTGTCTCTCTCTATTTCTGTCTGTCTGTCTCTCTCTGTGTCTGTCTGTCTCTCTGTCTCTCTGTCTCTCTCTCTCTCTCTCTCTCTCTCTCTCTCTCTCTCTCTCAGTAAAGCTCTAGAAAGGAAACCATGGCTCGTGATTCTTCCATCGTGATACATCCAGCACTCTCCTCCATCGGCATGGTCGCCACGAGCGCCGCCGCTTATCCAACACTCATGTTCTAACGAAACTTGAAAACAGATACGCTCCAATAACATCAGGTGTCTGTACCAGTGTCCATGCCCTGCACACAAAATCCAGCTGGAACTGTAAAAGGAGAATCCACTAGAAGTACAGAGGTGCTTCACAAGGACTCTACACTCAAGTGAAAACTGAAAGAGTCTGGATTATATCCTTTCAAACCCTCTCCCAGCCCCACACTCACGCCCCAAATAAAGATGCTCTTCTCTCACTGCATTCCTGCGAAGCCCAGGGAGGGAATCTGGTCCCCCTGGGTCAGCCTCTGTGGTGAGAGACACAAGACTCATTACAGTAAAGGGTAGAGAAATCCTAAAGCTTATACTCAAAGTTGGACAAAACAAGTTATGACCAAAGTCCTGTAGAAGTGAGAAGGCCACAAGGATTAATTAATTATTAATTAATTAATATAATTCAGGAGCCCCCAACCGGATTTCATGGTCGGTAAATACCGGTAAGAGGTAAAAAGAACAGTTACTATCAGATGGGAAAGAGGAGAAAAGCATTTCAGCAGAGGGACGGTGGAGCCATGCTGGCATCCTAAGGCAACAGAGATCTTTTAAGTGGCAGGCAGGGAGGGGATAATGACAGAGCACAGCATACATGAGCTGTTTCTAAGTAAGACAACCAGAGACACATGGAACTCAGTCTAGAATCAAGACCAGTGACAGGAAAATTGAGACAGTCGACGTGATTGTGCAAAAGTTCAACAGTCAAGTTGAGAAGGCCTAAAATACGGGGAGGAAGATGAAGGTCAAAAAACCTGCAGGCAGCGTTGGTCTGACATTCTTCCTCTCCCACTCAGCACCAGGCAGCGACCACAAGGCCAAGACTGCCACTGTGCTGTCCAACCAGTCACAGTAAACTGCAAAGAGGCAACTCGATGTTAAGACATTTTAAACACTGAGGCAAACCGTTTCTGCCAGATGATCTTTCAAAAGAGAGACACTCGGTGTAAGGAAATCCCACTGCACCACGATGAAGTTCAAAACAGCAAAGCTTATTTTAACTTTGATGCTTAAACCAAGTAATTACCCACTGTCAGTGTTCTAACTAGGCTTCTCAGCAACCCTTCGGGTTGCTCCCAAGTGTGTTTCATCTTTTCAGTTCCCTTCCAGTGCTCTGAATTCTTGGGCTTAGCTGCTGGCTATAAATAGGGTATTTAGTGACTGGCTCCAACTACATCCCTTTCTTCCGCTCTGCCTCTATGCCCCACCCCCACCCCACACAGAGACACACACACAATTTGAAAAGTCCATGTTTTAAAGTCCTGTGGTCACTGGGCAGTGGTGGTGCACTCGGGAGGCAAAGGCAGGCGGATCTCTGTGAGTTCGAGGCCAGCCTGGGCTACAAAGCAAGTCCTAAGAAAGGTGCAAAACTATACAGAGAAACCCTGTCTCAAAAAACAAAACAAAAAAAAAAAAAAAAAAAAAAAAGTTTTAAAGTCCTGTGGTCTCCTCTAAGATGCTTCTTCTTTTCCTAAGGATCACATGATAGCAGTCATGACTTACCTGCGTACTCATAAAACCACTCCAGGCACCGCTTACTAGAGAAGGCCTCTTCTTCAGTCTTAATTCTGGTTGACTCGTATTTCCTGTACATGCTACAAGTTGAAAAAGCAGTTTCATGTCATTTAAGACACTGAGTTCAGGTAGTAGGTACTTTGCACTTTGGTATAAACCAGACATCTACTCAACTTGCATTTTAAATATATTTTAAAACTTTATTCCCTACATTTTCAAGCATAAGCAGTTTCATAATTAGTGCTGAAATATACCCATATCTTAATAAAGAATTAAACATTAAGAATACAACTATCTTATCAACAATCAGTAACAATTAAACATATTAGTTACTTGATAAACTTGCCTCACTATCTAGAATTCACTACAGAAAGATTCCAAGTAAAACCTGCCAAGAAATAAGGCATTCATAATGACCCTTAAAAAACACTAATTACTCCTATCTCTCCATTAAATCTTCCTGATTTCTGTGTCATGAAAGTTGGGTTAAGCACAGGCTAAGGAGGAATTTGTCAGTACTAAGTTATGCCAGAAAACATTAAGCAAACAAAGAGAACCATCAACTCATGTCCAAGCTTCCAGAACAAAATTAAACCAGGTGCAAGGCTGGAAGAATTCTCTTGGGAGAAAGGACAGCTCCCTGGCTCCTGGTGCTCCACAGTAAGCCTGCTGGGCGGCCTGAGCTGGAGACGAAGCAGAGCAGCCTCCTGCAACTCAGGAGACCCTCATCTCCTGACAGACCTGAGGGGAGCTTCCCACATGGAGCAGGCAGGAGCTTCAAATGTGACTTAGCTACAAAATGTGTATGTATCTTAACCCATCACATATATCCAGCTGTATTAATATTCCTGGATACAATTTTATTTATATACTAATATAAAGATCATAGAACATTCCCTGTTTTAGTAAATTTATTCACAAGTGTTTGTGACCTAGACAATGACTGATTACTGGTGTAAACCTCTGATAGAAATTCTGGTAGCTATCATCATTAGACCATCATGCTGGACGGTTTGAAGTTATTGAACCTACAAACCCCATAATAACCCACATAATAACCTACATAACCTACATAAATGCAATGGATACCAGCTATGGGTTCAAAGAGAAAGGGACCACACATTCCTATCTTAACCTTAATTCATCTATAAACTTGTGTTCTCCTGTAAGGCAACACAAGGTAAAAATTCCCTAGAAATAAAACTTGCCCAAGACCAGACAATGGAAAAATAATGCCGCAGCTAAGAGAAACAAAAGATTGGTGCACATTATCATACAGATGAGCCTCAAAAACATCATGTTAAACTCTGAAAGTGAAACACAGAAGACCATTTGGATAAGATGCCAGAAAGGCGAACCATGGTTGGCATAAACTAAAAGAGCGGCTGCCCGGGGCTGAAGGGACCGGCTGGGATGATAGAAATGTTCCAACACTGGATCGTAGTGACAGCTTATACAACTCAGTTAGCTCAGAAAACAAACTGAGTTATACACTTCAAATCTATCAACTTCGTGGTATGTAAGTCAAGTTATTAAAAGGCCAAGAATCAAACTCAAAAACTTCACCTGAACTGCCGGCTTTTAAGCTGGATTTTTCATAGTCCATTAGTATCATATCAAGTTATAATCAAAGAAAAAATTTGCAGCACAGAATGCTACATGAGTATGCGAATTTACCAGTTCTCTGATACAAGCTACTTAGCTTCATAAAACTGAAAACCACTGGCCGGAAGACAGCTGGTGGTTATCCTGGAAATCCCTCTCTCCTCCTAGACAACGTTTTCGGCTCAGATATTAACTGTGGTGTTACATTCATTTCTGCTGTCTGCCTCTGCCCCTCCAACTGAGTTGTAACAAATGAAGCATCGCAGCAAGAAAGAAACAAAAACCATCTCAGTCCCTCCATCTAAAGATGATCGGCAGACCACTGGTGAAATGAGCCAGAGTGGGACCGGGGAAAGATTGGAAACAAGGAGAAAAGACACGACAGGAAATTTGTCATGTGATGAAAGGAAAAGTTACTTATTAAGATCAAGGCAAAACAGTAAAGACATCTAAGAAAAACATTTAACAGTCCTTGGCATCACCATAATTAACATGTGACTTGTCCGAACGTGATTTAAGTAACCTTGCTTTTCCATTTTCATTAAATTCTCAGCAATGAGAAGAAATTACGACCGGCTGATACTCTGGAGGGGTAAGGACACTCAAAACAGCTGTCTCACTCTGGTCCTGTGGCTGCAGCTAGTGAGACCCTCTCCAAAGGACAGACACCCACTCCTGACAGGCTTTCCCAGGCTCTACCAGCCCGGCACCAATGGAAAAAAGTGATACCACCCCAGTTTTAGAGGATCAATTGATTAATACAAAACTAAAGGCCACGCCTTTAACCCCAGCACTTGGGAGGCAGAGGCAGGCGGATCTCTGTGAGTTCAAGGCTGGCCTGGTCTGCAGTGTGAGTTCCAGGACAGGCACTAATGCTACATAGAGAAACCCTGTCTCGAAAAAACAAAAAGATAAAACTAATTTCTAAAATCTCAAATTGCCTATTTTCTTTTTAAGTTCTACAAGCCAAGACATAAAATAAGCATCGTTAAATAATTAAGTAATTAAGTACCACCCACAGAAGTAGAGAATATTTCAGCCAGCACTTGCACTCAACAAAGCCCCTCACTGCATGAGGCAGACCTGCACACCTCCACGTGGGCGGGCGCATGCCCTTGACCTGGGCCACGGCCTCTGCACTCTACCTGTCATGTCTGCTTTTCTTGGCAGATAAGTCATCTCCAGAGGCAGGTCTTCTCTTTTTCCTTGGTGGCATCACTTTACTAAAGCAGTCTGAAGAGCTGCAGGACCGCAGGCTTCCTAGGAACAAAGGCGGACAACACAAGATTAAGGCTCGGCACGCGGACTCCCACCCAGTGTCACCGCTAAATAACCAACCCCGAGAAGCGGTTAGATGGTATCAGTCAGCACCATTACGGAGGGAAAATGAGTTTTGCCTCCTCTTTGAGGAAACATTATATCAAGAAATAAACCTTGCCATTACTCGAGTGAATACTCCCCACTACCCCAAATTGCAACAGAACTAGAAGGGAGCTTTACTGCGGAGGCCACGCTCACGGGAATCACCGAGATGTCCTGCTTCTTACATGTCAACGCTCCTTCAAGACAAGCTGTCTTGCCGTCACATACGCAACTTCACGAGGCAAGCAGACTAACCAGTAACGCCGCCTAAAGTAAACACAGACACACCAGTCCTAACACAGGCTTCAAGGGATGCTGCTGGGAGTGGGGGCTGGGAGGGTGGGGAGAATCTGACTTCAAAACACAAGTTTCACAGTAACTGCTCCTTGTTTCTGCCACTTGCAAATGACTGCCACCTTCAGAGAGGGCTTGTGTCAGGAAGCGTAACTGTAACTTAGAAAAGGATATGAAAATCTGACAATATTCAGTAACATGGGCATATATATATATATGCATATATGTGTGCATATATATATATGCATATATGTGTGCATATATATATGGTGCTGCAGGTCCTACTTTAACCCTTGCATAAAGTCACTCCTAATGAAAAGGACTACAAAGAAAGGCACTCGGCAGAGAAGGACAGAAATGAGGTAAACGGGAAAACCAGGATCCAGTTCTGGGCAGTCTCACTGCAGACTGTCTTCAACCATAATTAGAAGACATTAAACACCCCGTTTGGGCATGAGTGACAGCAGTCATGCCGTTTAGTCCTCACAGAACCCTGCACACAACAGGCAATGGCAATTCTCTACGTTAACAGCTGGGGGAACCACCGCTCAGGCACTTGATGACTTTCCAAGGTCTCTAAAATGAACACACACCATTCCTCCTTCCTTAACCCTTAGTGGAAAGGCTGTGGACAGCCACGCCGGAAGCATGCTAGGCTATGTCAATCCGCATTCAATGGACGCTTGGCTCTCCAGCTAACACTGTGGTCTGGGCAAATGCTAACCTATTCTAGGCCTCTTATTCCTTTGTCATTTGAAGAATGGCAAAGGTGTTCTCTCTCTCTTGCCCTCTCACAATTTTCTTGAGAACGAACATCCATTCAACAAACATTTGATGACACACACTGTGTGTTGGTGTGTGCAGCTGAAGGGTCAGGAACTGGTGGTGGTCAGTGGCAAAGCCAGCTCTCAGCCACCGTCAGGCTCAAGCTCTATGTCCCCCAACCCTAGGGTGGACAGCCACTCAGAGGGCTAAGAAAGGAAGGTAACAACCTCTATGCTGTCCCCGAAGCCAGAGAAGGGGGGACTGGGGTGCAGGGAGTGGCTCCATGGCCATATAGAGGCCACTGTGTGAGGCACGAAGCTACACGTGCTAAAGAGCTGGGAAGGTGGGTGGAGGCCAGACCACAGTTAACCGGGTGGCAGGAGAGATAAAAGTGGTCAGCAGCCAGAGTCACAAGCTGCTGAGAGCAGTGGTGAGCTGGGACCAAACCCCAGGTCACTTAGGTGTCTACCATTCTGCTGCATTTCCTAGGTGACATGCTTTTAGGGTCTCCCAAATGAACTCATGCCCAGAACCTGATATCCAACAGGCTTAGGTGGATGATACCCAGCAACTGCCTGGATGGAGCCTATCTGTCCAAAAGAGGAAGGTTCCTCAGAGATACAAAGCTCTCTCTACCTCTCACAACAGCTGCTGAGAAGAGGAAAAGAACCAGGGGGAGGGGGGCTGCCTACCCCCCCCCCACACACACACACACTCATCCACCTTTCCTACAGAGAAGTGTCCTGTTCACCAAGCACACCACAGTGTACTCAGAGGTTTAAACTCTGCAGTGACCTCAGCTCCTGCAGACAATCAGCACTGAGGAGGACGTTATCCCTGATCACTGAGGACTCGTAGGCCCCAAGAAGGAAAATGTTGGCGCTACCTCGTCACAGAGCCTGAAACAGTGTCCAGAACTGGGGGCATGCCTGCCACTGCAAGCGGGCTTCCGCCACCCGAGATACGGACACACAAGAGGGACGGGCAGTTCCTTCCAAGAGCATCTGGTCTGGCAGCAGCCTTTCCCCCCCACAGTACTGACAGAACACAGGAAAATGCACTTATCTCCTCAGTCCACGAGAAAATAAAGTCTCCTCCAATACAACATAATCCACTGGCTCCTTTAGAAACAGCAGTGCAATGTCTGCGTTCACTGATCCCACTCACCAACAGTAGTGCATCTTGGGTAAGCACACAAACACCTTACGTCCAACTAGTTTTCTTACCAAGGAATGCTTCCTTCTGTAAGTTTCACGAATCAATATCTCATCTGCGTCGACCTTACTCATATCCTCAAGTTTGAAGGCTTACTTTATTCAAAATTTGTATCTCCTAGCTAAGAGACACAACTTCTCTTAGATCTTTCTGTTCTAAGTATCGGCATACATAGTAACTGTTACCGGCCACGTCTACTCTCTCTCTGGCGAGCACAACTCTGCCCCTGCATGGCTGCTTCACAGGACAGATGGGGAGGACACAGACCCAGAGGGAACTTTCCAGGCTACAGGAAAGCAATGTTTTGCGAGTTTACTTAAAAGAACAACTTCCCAACAAGACCTGAGTCAACACACACACAGGTTCAGCAGCACACCTGCTTCCAGCCTCCTAGGCTTCTCCTCTTGCTTCTCTGGCCCGGTAGATCACAACCCAGAGAACCTACAGGACCTTTTAAAGTGCATGCGCACACACACACAGGAGTGCATCTCGGGCAGGAGTGGTCAATGCCTACTATCTCAGCCTGTAATCACAACATTCAGGAAGCTAAGGCAGAAAGGTTGCAAGTTCAAGACAGACACTAGCTACCTAAGTGAGTTCAAGGCCAATCTGAATTGAAGATCAGACACTGTGTCAAAACGACGAAAACACAGGAAAGGAAAAAGGTACGTCTTTGTGTGTGGTTTCCTGTTGGGTTCACTTGTCTAATAATTTATGATAGCAAAAAGATACTTTATTGAGTTCCTTAGACAGTTAAGTATTTACTGAATAAATGTGTTCCTACAACATGCATAAATCAGCTGCTTAAAATCAGAACATTTCCATATACCTGAAACACCTATGATTAGATAATGTATCATCATTTCTGACTTACCTCCCCATTCGTCAGCAAAGCTGACTTCACGTTTACTGGCAATACAGTGCTTCTTAAAATACATCCTTAATTCTAAATGAGTATTCTACAAATTTTTATTAATTTATCTCAATAAATTTAGGCTCCAAAGCTTAAATACATATTTCACCTCAATTTAACTCTATCTTTACAGAAAAAGAAATCAAAAGTAGATAACACAATCAAGAACTCCTATGAGCCTGTTTGCCTCAGAAACGAGCTACAGCCCACCTGACATTTTAGGTGGCGGGGATTCGAGGCCACAGCTTTACTGCACTCAGTCACAGAGTACTTCCTTTCCTTACAGCACGGGCTCAGGAGCTCACACAAGCCGGGCAAATGTTCTACTGCTGACCAGCACACCCCAGCCCTACAGCTTTCAAAACAAGTTCTTACTATATGGCTCAGGCTGGCCTTGAACTCTCAATCCTTCTGCCTCAGGCTCCAGAATGCTGAGACTAGAACACAAGTTTCTTCTAAATGGTATGGCACTGAAATAATCATTAAAGAGACAATGAAAATAAAACTCAGGACCAGCAAGATGGCACATCCAGTTAAGGGATTTGTCATGAAAAACCTAGTAACCTGAGTCTGGATTCCCAGAATCCACATAAAGATGGAAGGAAATTTCAAACCTATTCCAGAAAGTTCTCTGGCCTCCACACATACACTTTACACACACACATACATACACATACATACACACACACACACACACACACACACACACACACACACACTTGAAAACCCAATTGTATATAAAGGTTTTTACCTGAAAGTTCAGATTGATTTTGGGGGTTTACTATTTCAAAAGAACAAATTATTTTTTAGCTTTTCAATTAAGTCAATTAATACAGTCTTTCTTCCCATATTAAACAGTTTACAACGCTGCTGACATTTTTCAATAGGCCTATTTTAGTATTGTCCCAGAAAATCCAGTTTTAAAGGCAACTTGAGGTCACCTGGACCGTCTACTCACCTTGCTGTTTTCCTAACAGTTTAACTTGGCATGCTATTCTGAACTGATGCCTGAGCAGGTCCTTCTGTCTTCGTGCGAGCACCTTACCTGACCAGCCTCAGCAAGAGTCCCTGTTAGAGTTAATCTCTCATAACATCTGGCAACTCGTGGGCCCAATTACTGCTCATCCCCAAACAGGAGGGAAAGGCTGTTTCTGACTTGTCCAAACTTAACCACACGTTAGACGCACACCTCAGCCTGCCTTGTGCATTCTGTGAGCCTGCTCTCCACGGCACTGTCTCATTTCACAACACTGCACACAGCTCATTCTGCCCTGTCAAGTGTTTTCACGACGCTCACTGCCCTGATCACTCAGTCAGAGATTTCATAGCTTCAGCTGATAAGTACACAGCATCCTTAGATATCTCACCAGTACCTAGGATTTTATTTCATTTTCTTGACTACATCAGTGAATTAGCTGTTAAACTAATAATTTTTAAAAGAACAAAATTTTCCTACTTAACTCTAAATAACACCAGCTCTGGCATGTATCATCGCTTTCCTGACTTTTCCGCCGCTCTGTGTTTTTCTTTTGTTAATTCTCTATTTCAGAGCTGCTTTTCCTCATACTCCTCTCCCTGCCTCCCTTGTGGGAGATCAGAAGCACAAGGCAGTGCATGAGATGCCCCACCCTCTGGCATGGTCCTGGCTCTTCCACACACGATGTTTATGGATGGTGCTCAGGCCCCTGTTGGGCCAGGACAGTCAAAGAAACAACACGCTTGCTCACATCTCCCAGCCTCACTCATTTTCCACTGTCTGACTTCTACGGTGTATGCTGTTGAGCGGGAAACACAACAGATGCCGCAGCCAGATGTGGAACTGTGCTAACACATGAGCACGCAAGCCCTGGTCCAGGGCGATGGGTCAGTGTGTGCTTGTCCTACAAATATGAGGGCCTGAGTTTGGATCTCCAGCTCCCATGTAAAAAGATGAGCACAGTGGCATGTGCCTGTCTTCTTGGCCCCAAGAGAACAGAGACATGCAGAACTGGGTGCTTGCCGGACAGTCAAGTCTAGCCAAAACCAGTAAATTCAAAGTTCACTGAGACACCCTGTTTTAAAAAACAGGGTGGAGAAGCAAGTAAAGACATCCTGATATCAACCTCTGGTCCCTCCAAGGTACCCACACAGTGTACATCTGTATATACACACACACACACACACACACACACCATATATACACACATACCATGAGCATACACACACAAGCATACACACAAACACCTATGAACATATACATACTCCGTGAGCTCGTACATACACACACTTGAGCACACGAGTGTGCATACACTCTGAGCACACACACATACACTCATGAGCACCAATGGACACTGTCCAGGCACTCAGACACAGCTGGGGATCAAGGGAACACAGCTGGGGACCAAAGGGCAGACAGGTGGCCAGGGCCAAACACAATGTCCTCCATCGCCTTCCTTAACTGAAACTTACAGTTATCAGAGTGCCATTTTTTTAGTTTAACATTTAGATATGAATTACTATAGTACCAATTACTCATTTAAATCTAAACTCCAAAATTAACTATATAATATTCATAAGTCAGAAATAAAAGTGTTGTTACCATAGCTAAGACAATCTTAGAATCTTACTAATACAAAATCCTATTTTAAAAACTAAAACTACATCACCAACTGCTAAGTTAAAAAAAGAAAAATCTTCATGACCACCAACAGTTTCAAGTAGAGAGTTGTGTTTTCCTCCTTAATTATTAACTTGACCCTGGAGATATTATTCCAGTATTACTGAACAGAGCTGAGAGTTAAACTCAAGAATACCAATGCACACCAGCAGGCTGAAGAACAGATGATAAACCCATGAACTGCACAGTCAAGCAGCAATTTAAAAAGAGAACAGATCCTTTTAAAATGTGCTACTGAAAATGGACCTGTTACCACTGACCTCCTCAACACACCTCGCACAGTCTGTTCCCCAGTTCCTCCTCCCTGTCTGGTCTAATTGGGGACCCCGAGAGAGGAAGCTGAGCAGAGAGGCCAGCTACTCTGAGATGCCTCCACCCCAGCAGAGCAGGACGCCTTCCTCCATCACAGGGCTGGGGTAGAGCACACAGCAGGTGCGTCAGCCTGGACCTGGTGAGTACTGAAAAGCCAGTGCATTCCAACAGACTAGTT
>CABHPP010145153.1:19897-39348 GCA_902168425.1 Peromyscus attwateri
AGGTAGGGGGGGGGCAACATCAAACAGCATACTAGGGAAAGTGGTAGGTTGGGAGATCCAAAGCCAACAAGCTTCACTCCATTCACTTTGGTGCCATCCAAGTTTCTTCAACAAGCTGTGGCCTGAATGTGACCCTCCAAAATTCATATGCTGACATCCAATTCTCAAAGTACTGGGATGGAGAACTGGGGTCTTTAGGATTGATGGGGTCACAGGGGTGAACCCCTGATGACTGAGAATTGAGACTTATGAAAGAATCCTGTGGGTGCCTCCTCTCCTGAACACAGAATGCAGAAAAGGCCACCAGGGAGGACAGGCCCTCCCCAGACATGACTGTAAGTCTAGCTCTAGGGTGTTCTGTCGCAGCAACCTGAATCCACTACCGTAGAACTGTAGTAATTTTTATATTTTACAATACCTTTTAATAATTTTTGCCACAAATTTTGTAGCTGTAGATCAAATGCATGCTCCTGAACTTTAGAATCATAAATAGCTTAGAGAAGTGATTCTCAGGGTGTGGTCCCCTGCTCAGTTGCATCATGGCCTGGGTGCCGGTCAGGTCAGATGGGCAAACACTGAGACCACACAAGGTTGAAGTAGGGAAATCATAATGCTGTTTAAACCATGAGGACCATGGCTCTAGAGCATAACTTTAAGAACCAGGTGTCAACTTTCCCACTCAGGAACCCTCAGGGTTCGGTCTCAAACACGGGACAAAAGGCAAACTGAGGTGCCTATTAACAAATCAAAGCTGACACTGGTCACCAGGCTCTCCCAGCATCCCTCAGTCCCTACCTGTTACAGGGTGCTCCTGGCTGTCATACCCTACCCCACCCTAAATTTCTCCAGCCCAGAGACTGGGCTGGGCTGGGCTGGGCTGTCCTTCCCTCAGCTGCTCTTTCCTCTATAACTTCCCTCTTTTGGCCTCTTGCCCCCTTGGCTGCTGCTCTGGTTCCCCTCTCTCCCTCTCCCCTCCTTTCTCTCCAGTCATGGCCCAGTTCAGTAGGCTGGTCATGGCCACAGAGATGCCCCTGGCTCCGCTCTCCTTATCTACAATAAGCCTTCTCCTCCTCCACACCTAGGAGCAGTCATATCCTCCTTTAATTCCTGTTTTCATCCACTCAGAACCTCCACAGGACACAAACACCTCCCTGCCTTTCAAACCACTCCGCCTTTCGGGCTGCATTCCCAGAGCCTTTCAGCATGAGCTGCAATGCTTCAGTGAGGAACAGGACTGCTCCTGAAACCTACTAAAGGATCTGCAGGCCCTCGGAGGAAATCAGAGCGCTATCTCAATGCAGATCACCTGGGGTCCTCAACAGTGACAGCTTGTTCGCTGAGGGATGTTACAGGGTGCGTTAGGGTGGTAACTCTAACCTCTGTGGCCATGGCTTCCCTTTCACAGTGACACCTCAGCATGTTCACTTAAAAGTCAGTAGTGTTCACATTTACCTGTTTGGTGATCGTCTTGGCCAACGTCTTCTGTCAGATTCTGTAAGAAATATGATCGTTAACACCAAGAAACCGCACACCCTACAGCAAGCGCGAAAGCTCAGTATTTTCGTAAGCAATTGAGAGCCACAGCGTAAATTCTATTATCAAAAGCAATTGCACAAAGGCTTCTTCAAAGCTGGCAACTGGATCGTTAAAGACTGACTTACTAGCTTGTTAAGGGTATGGTAGATCTTATGAATGTTTGCCAGTGTTGAGAGATGAGAGTTCAGCTGAAAGTCTTCAAAAGAAAAGGGAGAAAAGAAATCAGTGTTAGCTGTTTCGCAGACAGTTAAGAAATTTCCAACACTCAAACGTAAATAGTTGTTTTAGTGCCTCAATTAACCAGGTACTTACAAGTAAACAACATGCAACTACTAACTCAGCCCCCAGAAATAAGTTCTGACCGTAAAGTCCAATCTCCAACCAAATGCTAAAAGGCATGGGAGTTCACATCAACTCTAAGGCAAAAGGAAAATCCTGCAGTGGCTGTGAAATCCTGCCAGCTGCTGACCTGCATCTCCTAGGAAGGTATAAATAACGGCAGGAACTCCAACGAGCCATGCGAAGAGAAGACGGCTCAGATCTCAGGGGGAATGGGCTCGCTTCCCCACCCCTCCCCAGAACTTTGGTATGACAAGCACACCCCCAGCCAGAAAACGACAGAATGGTGTCCCAGTGTTCGGCACTTTATAATCTTACAGTGTATTTCTTCTGTGGTTGATTATACAGTACCGCCCCTCCCCTAAAACACGCAGATAAAAAACTGTCTTGTGGCCGGGCGGTGGTGGCACACGCCTTTAATCCACGGGGGGGTGGGGGGGGGGGGGGAGGCAGGCAGATCTCTGTGAGTTCAAGACCAGCCTGGTCTACAAAGCGAGTTCCAGGAAAGGCCCAAAGCTACACAGAGAAACCCTGTCTTGAAAAACAAAAAAATAAAATACAATAAAATAACTGTTTTATGAACTGTTGGTCTCAGAGCACAGGCTAGTGTGCAGTTACCTGCAGGCCCTGCAACAGGGGCGAATGCCACAGATTCAGAGCCACACTCCTGAGTAAGCACTCTGCCCGTGCACAGAGGCATCCATGCACCACCTCTAACCACTTCAGGACTGCATGCTATGTCAGGCATGAGAGAGCCTGGAGGCTGCTCCATGCCAGAACCTTGAACAGTACATCTGCAGCACACTATCAGGCTTAGAATTTCCCACCTCAAATGCTTTTATAGCCAAGGATATAGCTCAGTGGTAGAGTCCTAACCTAGCATGTATGAAGCCCTAGGTCAGTCCTTAGCACCACACACACACAGACAAGATTTTGAAGTATGTGCACATACATATGAAGACTATACAAAGGAGCTAAAAGGTTATTAATAATTTGATATTTGAAAATGTATCAGTAAGCATTTTTATAAATAGCAGGATTTAAATTAATTCCATTTCTTTCCGATCACAAATGTTAGACTGAAAGTGGTCTAGAAAAGACACTCTCGGAGTCACACCATTCTAAGTCACTTCCCTGCGATCACTGGGGACATGCACCAGATGTAGAGAGCACACCCAGGGGTCAGATGCGACCGTGTGAGTTGTCTGCTGGACTGGACCCACTGGGCTGCTGCTGCTGCTCTCAATCTGTCAAACAGGCTCACTTGCCCTAGGAATCCATTCGTGGACAGCCCTGTAGGGCTGGCAGCCAGGCAACGGGATGTCCCTGACAGTCACAGGTGGGCACAGGAACAGACGGCACACATGTGCACCTGCACTGCTCTAGCAGACACTACCACCTAGAACCTCTAAACAGGCCTTAGAGATGGACTCCGGGCCAGGCGTGGTGGTGTTCCTCCAAAACCCCAGTGCAGGGGGAGCGGCGTGTTCAAGACCCAAACTTAGAAACCCAAGCATAAGCTAAGACCCCTGTTAACTGTCTGGATCCGAATAATTTAGCCATACTGAAGGTAAATGGCACAGGATCAATCCTGATGACCCACTTAGCACACCTGCACAGGAAAGGCTCAGAATGGTACACAGGATGAGAATGGACACACACAGTGATGGGGGCAGGAACTCTCCACGCACTAGGAAAGACACCCGGATGCTCACAATTACATTCTATGTAAGTGTTTCATTTCACTCACGGCAACAAGAGGGTCCATCTGACAAGTGACATACTATGTCAATTATCCGTTTCCATACCCAAGTCCTACCACAAGCACCAGGTTGTCGTTGCACTCAAAAAGGCAAAAGGAAAAACAGACGAAACCAATAACATGAATAGTCCTTTAGTCCTTTAGTCTCATGGTGTAAGTCAAGAAGACACGAATTTAGCAGGAAAAAAATAGCAATAAAAGATAAATTCACAAAGGTTAACAGACACTGGATTTATGGTTCATCTGTTCCATGCTCAGGGCAAGTAATAGACCTTGAAATCTAAAATAGATTTCACATCCTTAAGGCAGAGATGTCAGGGTAAAGATCAAATGCTTTACAGGGAATAAATTCAGGAAAGCACTAACAGATTCATAAAAATCTCCGGCTCATCTTTCAATTCTAAAGGATAAACGCAAGGTTAAGTCAACTGTACTTGTGATCCAAAGGCTTTCCACAGCGAGCAGGGGTGGTGTGACTGCAGGGGACAGGCACCCCTCTACAGTCCACATTATGGCCATAATCTGCTCTGCACAGCACAGCCTGACTGGTAAAGAGCTCTCCTACATTATCTTCTGGGTATTTTCAAAACCACCAACAAACGCTGACCGGGTATGGAAATGTCATTTGATTTAATTACTATTCGCTGTGATCTGTGCAAGATGAAAGAGAAGGAAGGCTCAGACCACCCCACTAAACCACTGCAGATACAGACCTCTACAACATGCAGAGTATTAGGGATCGAATGACCCGGGATAAGCTCAGACAGGACCGACAGACAACAATTTAATTCCTAATAGTTTATATATCTGTAAGGATCGGAGACAATCTAAATGCACAATAAACAAAATCCTTCCTTTCTACCATAATGCCAACTGTAAATCCTTCCTTTCTACCATAATGCCAATTGTAAAACATAACTGAGAGCTCCCAATGATAACAGCATCAAAGCAGTGATACACACAGGAATAAACTTCAAAACGTGAAACAGAAAGCAGAAAGAGTCAAGTTTAGTGGAAGACATAATTGTAGAGATGGTTATTTCTGGAAGGAAAAATGCCAACATTATGAAGCAATGGTGTTCCCTTCAGTAAACTACAAATTAAAAGCAAACAAATTCCTATTCTGCCTGTCCTGCAATTTTCACCCACCCCACCCTCCTACCCAACAGCCATCCCCTACCCCCACAATCCCCCCCCCCCCCCACTCCCCCCTCCCCCCCATCCCCCCCTACCCCCCCAGTCACCCCTACCCCCACAGTCACCCCTACCCCACAGTCACCCCTACCCCACAGTCAACCCCTACCCCACAGTCACCCCCTACCCCCACAGTCACCCCTACCCCCACAGTCACCCCTACCCCACAGTCACCCCTACCCCACAGTCACCCCCTACCCCTGGAGAAAAATAACAATAGGCAAAAGGAAGCCAGGGCTTAGAACCAATTCTGAAAACAAATGCTGCCCTGCTGAAGTGAACAAGGAAGAACTTTCTCCTCGGGTATCAACACGAAGTCTAGAGCAGAGGCAGAGAGACTACTGTTGAGAGCAGACTGCATGAGTCTGGAGCAGAGGCAGAGAGACTACTGTTGAGAGCAGACTGCATGTATCTGGGGCTTTGTGGGTGCGATGCATCTGTGTTGCAACTCCTTGGCCACTGCAGCTCAAGTGCAGATAACTAGTACATAAACAAAGAAGTGGAGCTGTTTTCCAATAAAACGTCATTTGTAAAAACTAGATGGTGGGTAGGACTCGGCCCCTAGGCCCCTGGCTGCCCCTGCCTGGTGTAAAGGTGCAACAGCTCCAGCAGTACAGGACTGCAGCAAACGGAAGGGAATGGATAAACACAGGTCTCTGTGGATAAGCACATGCATAGAGTTTACGTGCTAAAAGAGCCTTTCTGTTTGTTAGTTTTAGACACCATCTCTCTACACAGTCCTGCTGGCCTGAAGCTCACTATGTAAACCAGACTGGCCTTGAACTCACTGAGATCCTCCTGCCTCTGCCTCCCAAATGCTGGGATTAAAGGCACACACTAATCAATAGAAAGAGGTTGTCAATCAGGGAGCATGTGGAACAAACTAAAACTGACTCTTACCTCAGCCACAGTAGAAAGGGAAGGTTGTTGTTCTAAGCAGTTTATCACGGGCCCAGAGCGCGCCACGCGCCTTACCTGTATCTCATCAATTTCATCGACTGACGCTCTGTGAGCACACCACACACACACATACACCTCATAGCCTTTGCACATGCTTCCTCCTGCCTTGAGTGTTCTTCCCATTAAGAACAGCACTGTTTCTTCTCATACTTAAGCGTGTCATTTGAACAACCCTCTTCACAGGATCTTGCAGCCCAACAGACAGGACATCTTCTGCACTCTGCCACTTGGAACATTCTGCTTTTCTCTGCTGCATTTGTACCACATACCATGCACTATAAACTGTCTCACAGCTCTACAGAGGCCAGGATCTTGCCCACTGCTGTATTCCGAATACCCAGAACACTACCTGCTCATATAAAGTGCTCAAGAAAGACTCAAAGCAGCGAATGAATGCAGGTACAGAGCTAAGACACTTTAATAGAGTCAGGGTGTTTCAAGTCATCTTCAAGTGTCGTGAGAAAGGGTAAGCAATGAGCCCGTGAACCCTGCTGAAGAGTTCAGACTGAGCATCCTAAGACTATGCTTTCTCAACTTTCCTGCCAGAGGGCACACACATAGAACAGGTAGAAATGGTATATTCAGCCAGCACTAACTACCCAGTGGCAACTGACCTACCACACCTTTACATGAAAGCAAACCTGAGCACAGCACAAAGCTGCACATGGTGCCCCCAGGCTCCTGGCGGCTGGCACCCACGCATGCCTACTGTACTATCTACTGCATTAACTGTGCAGGCCAGCTGCTGCCGAGAGCTAACTCCTTCAGAGAACACATGCACTTAGGAGGCCAAAACGAAGCCTTTATTCACCTTAGTGAGGAAATGACCTGCACATAAATCTTTACTGGAATGCAGGGGGGAAATGGGATAACACCAAGATGGCTTGCACTGTGGCCCTCCAAGGCTCTTCCTTTTAACTCTCAAACAGGGTCAGATGGCAGCACTGGCCAAGCTGGGAGTAAGTCACACTTTGTGGTGGTTTGAAAGAAAATGGCCCCCAAAGGGGGTGGCACTATTAGGGGGTGTGGCCTTTTTGGAGTAGGTGTGGTCTTGTTGGAGGAAGTGTGTCACTGTAGAGGCCAGCTCTGAGGGCTCATATATGCTCAAGCGATGCCCAATTAGTCTACTTCCTGTTGCCTGCAAATCAAGAAGTAGGACACTTGGCTAGTTCTCCAGCACCATGTAGACATGCACACCACCATATCGCACCATGATAATGGACCAAACCTGAAAAGGTAAGCCAATTAAATGTTTTCCCTTATAAGAGTTGCTGTAGTCATGATGTCTCTTCACAGCAACAGAAAGCCTAACTAAGACAGAAGTTGGTACCAGGGCCTGGGGTATTGCTGTGATAGGCCTGACCATGCTTTTATTGGAAAGAATACGGACCTTTGTTGTGGAATATTAGTTGAAGATGTGTTACATTCATTTATGCTATGGAAATATTTGTTAAATGATACAAAGATGTGCTGCATTCTTTTGTGTTGCATTTGTTTACCTCTGTGAAGCTGTGTTTCTTTGCCTGCCTAAACCACCTGATTGATCTAATAAGGAGCTGAATGGCCAATAACTTGGCAGGAGAGGACTAGGTGGGCTGCCAGGCAGAATAAAAAGAAGCAGGAGAGCAAAGGGAGCAAGAAAAGGAAAAGAAGAAGATGCTAGGGGACAGCCACCCAGCCACACAGACAGCCATAGAGTAAGAAGGAAAGCAAGATATACAGAAATAGAGAAAGGTAAAAGCCCAGAGGCAAAAGGTAGATGGGAAAATTTAAGTTAGAAAAGCTGGTTAGACACAAGTCAAGCTAAGGCTGGGCATTTACAAGAAAGATTAAGCCTCCATGTATTTATTAGGGAGCTGGGTGGCGGGACCCCTCCCCAAAAAAATCCAACAACAGACCTTGGGACTATGGATTAGAAAAGCAGATGAATGCTTTAAGTGCTGCTAAATGGGCCATACCAGTTAAAAGCATGGAAGACAGTGGTGCTAAGAGTGATGTGAATTGTGGAGAGCTGGCTCAAGAGTTGTCAGAGGAGAAGAATTTTAGCATGTTGTCTAGAAATCATTCTCGAGATATTCTGAAGAAAGTGGCTGCTTTTTGCCCTTGTCCAAAATTTTGCCTGAGGCTAAAGGGAAGGGTTTTGGATTAATTCCCTTGACAGAAGAAATCTCAAAACAGCCTAGCATAGACTCTGTTGTATGGTTACTAGTGTTAACTCTAATGAAGATACATAATGAAAAGAAGCAAGCTGAGCAAAGAAAAAATATTTGAGGAAAAAAGGAGCACCAGAAAATGGAATGGAGACAAGTTCTGTATACAAGGAGATAAACAGACTTAAGAAATAAAATAAAGAGAGTGACACCATTAGGAGGTGTGGCCTTGTTGGGAGTAGGTGTGGCCTTGTTGGAGGAAGTGTGTCACTGTGGAGTGGGCTGAGGTCTCATATGTGCTCAAGCCACACCCAGAGTCTCAGACCACTTCCTGTTGCCTGCGTATCAAGACGTAGGACTCTCAGCTCCAGCACCATGTCTGCCTGCACACCACCATATCACACCATGATGACAATGGACTAAACCTCTGAACTGTAAGCCAGCCCCAATTAAATGTTTTCCTTTATAAATAGAGTTGCCATGGCAATGGTGTCTCTTCACAGCAATAGAAACCATAACTAAGAAACACTTCCTAACTGTTAGCCCAAAGTCACTTTTCCCATTCCTCCTCCTTATGAAGATAAGATCACATTCCACATGAAATGTACTACCTTAGCTATCAAGTATATGAATTAGTTTAATATTAAAGAAAAAATATTGAAACTGGCTAAATCTCAAAAAACTCTAACAACTTTTCTAAGGGAAAAAAAAGGGCCAGAGCCATAAGAGAACAAAATTAAAAACATACAACAGGGGAGGTGTCCAGGTTATCCATGTGCAGACAAGAGATCTGATTGCTTCATTGACGGAGACAGACAGGTAATACAGATAACTGACTGACTGATATCAAAAGTGGGCAGAACTCATGAACTCAGAATTGCTCCATGGTATGAAACATCATGCAAAGATCAATACCTTTGTTAAGCACCAAGAACATCACTGTTCAGAAAAAAACAAGAGACCAATACCACTGATGACAGCCATAAAACCCAGAATCCCTGCAAGGAAATCAGCCATCATTTACACTGAAAGTTACAAAATCCTGGTAAAACTGAAGAGAACATGAAACAGAAAAATGCCCCATGTTCATGGACTAGAATAGTACTAAAATATCCACGCTACCCAAAGTGGCCACAAGCAATTCCTATGAAAATATTAACATCTTTCACAGAAATAGAAAAATATTTTAAAAATCTGTGTGGAATTCACAAAAGACTGAACAACGAAAAAAACTCTTGAGCAAAAGGGGCGAACAAAAGCTGAGACTCCAATACCTGTCTTTAAAACATACTACAAAGCTGAGAGGTAGGAGCAGGTGGATCTCTGAGTTCCAGGCCAGCCTGGTCTACAAAGTGAGTTTCAAGGCAGCCAGGGCTACACTGAGAAACCCTGTCTCATCTCAAAAACACAAAAACAACAGTAAACAAGACAGCATGATACTGGTGTTCTCCAGAGTCACAGAACTTAAGGAATGAACCTGTGTTTGTGCATGCGTGCGTGCGTGCGTACATATATGTCTACACACACCCATATATATGAAGGGGATTTATTGGAATGACTTACAGACTACAGTCCAACTAATCCAAGGATGGCTAGTTGTGAATGGAAAGTCCAAGAATCTAGTTGTTCAGTCCCACGAGGCTGGGTGTCTCAGCTGGTCTTCTGTATGTGCTGGAATCCAACACCAGTGAAGGAATGAATGTGCTGATGAGGCAAGGGCAAGCAGAAGAACAAACCCTTCCTTCTTCCATTGTCCTTATGCAGATTTACAGCAGGAGGTGTGGCCCGGATTAAAGGTGTACCTCCCCACATCAAGATCTGAATCAAAAGCCTGTGTCTTCCTGCCTCAAGATCCAGATCACAGGTATACTCTCCATTTCTGAATTGTAGTTCATTCCAGATATAGTCAAGTTGACAACCAAGAATAGCCATCACAGCTGGCATAAAAACAAGACACACCGTCCCATGAAACAGACTAAGGAGTCCAAGAATAAATCTACATAGCTACAGTCAGATTTTCCATAAATGCAGCAAGAATATACATTGGATAAAGTCTCGTCACTAAATGATGCTGAGAAAATGAGACACATAATACAAAAGCAGAAAATCTCTCTCTCTCTCTCTCTCTCTCTCTCACACACACACACACACACACACACACACACACACACACACACTCTTACACTTGAAAAAAAAAAAATCAAAGCCTGTGTGTGCCTCCAATCCCAGTACTCTAGAGGCTGAGGCAGGTGGATCTCTGTGAGTTAGAGCTCCACATGGTCTACATAGTGAGTTCCAGGATCCCAGGGCTATATAAATAAGACCATACCTCAAAAATAAATAAACAAAAAATAATTAAATAAATAAATTCAAAATAGGTCAAAGACTTAAACGTTAACCCAAAACTATGCAACTACTATGAAAATATAGGGAAGTGCTTCAGGGCACACGTCTGGAGAAGGATTTTTTTTTTTTTTTTGGATAGGACCCAAAAACAAACAAAGCTGCAAAAGCCAAATTTGATATATGGTAAATAAAAAGATTATATACAGCAAAGGGAACAGTCAATGGAGGAAGAGACAACCCACAGAGGAGAACAGAGTATCTGCAAGCCTCTTCACTTGCCTGGGGATTTATTAAGACATGAAAGATCTTAAGCAACAAAGAAACAAGCAAGAAAAAATGCTATTTAAAAATGGACAAATGGCCTGCATGGACACTGGCTCAAGAGATTTCTTAAGATATCAGACAAATGAGTAACAAGTGCATTGAAAAAAAAAAGTTCAACATTAGTAACCAAGGGGATGCCATTCAAAGTCATAATAGGATGTCATCTCACCAGGTTAAAATGGTATTATCCAAAAGACAGAAAGCATTGCTACATGGGATGTGGAGGGAAAAAAAAAAAAAAAACTCTTACATGTTACTGGTAGAAATAAATTAGTACAGCCATTAAGAAACAGCCTGAGACTCCTCAAAAACTAGGAAATGGAGCCCTCACAAGATGCGCCACCTCGGGCTGGAGAGATGGCTCAGAGGTTAAGAGCACTGGCTGCTCTTCCAGAGGTCCTGAGTTCAATTCCCAGCAACCACATGGTGGCTCCCAACCATCTGTTATGAGATCTGGCGCCCTCTTCTGGCCTGCAAGGACACATGCAGGCAGAACACTGTATACATAATAAATAAATCTTTTAAAAAAAAAAAAAAAAAAAAGATGCGCCACCTCACTGCTCGGTGTGTACATCCAGAGGGGCTGAAGTGAGGACACAGGAGGTCTTGGCGTATTTACTGCTGACTAAGACAAGCAGTCTGCCTCAGCATGCACCGACAGATAAATGCAGAAGCTGTGGTGTAGGTACACAGTGAAACGCTCTACAGCCATGGCAGAATGGAGCCCTGTCCTCTGCAGCAGCACAGACGGAACCGCAGGGCACTGAAAGAGAAATAAGGCACAAAGAGACAATACTGCATAGCTTCGTTTGCTTTTAATTGATACACAGTAAGCGTACAGATTCTGGAGGTACAATGTGACACCACAAAACATATATAGGGGCTGGAGAGATGGCTCAGAGGTTAAGAGCACTGGCTGCTCTTCCAAAGGTCCTGAGTTCAATTCCCAGCAACCACATGGTGGCTCATAACCATCTGTAATGAGATCTGGTGCCCTCTTCTGGCCTGCAGGGATACATGCAGGCAGAACACTGTATGCATAATAAATAAACAAATCTTAAAAAATATATATATGTTGATCAGATCAGGGTGACTGGCATGTCTGGCACCTTAGAATATTTCCATGGGAATATTCATAATCTGCTTAAAAGCTAAGAAGTTCTTCTCAAAGCACAGACAAGGCACGGTGGTGTGCACCTACACTACTAGTACTTGAGAGGCAGAGGCAGGAGGATGGGTGGGGGTCCAAAGCCAGCCTATCCTCCAGAGCAAGCTCCAGGCTAGTTGAGTAAGCTACAGTGTGAGCACTAGACCAGCCTGGGCTACAGAATAAGATCCTGTCCCCAAAAGGACAGAGTATTGGTTAGCAGCGCCTACCAAGGGTCTGAGGAAGGAATGAAGAGGAGGTGGGTCCAGAGTCCGGGATGGAGCCGCACAGGAGGAACCCGTCCTCGTGTTACACAGGACACGAGGCTCCATATGCTTGACAACAATTACTTGCATATTTCAGATTACCTAGTCGAGAGGACTTTAAAAGGCCCATGGGAATGGTATGCCTGAGGTGACAGACATGCCAATCACTCTGATCTGATCACCACACATGACGCACATGCACTAAGATGTCATGCTGTACCCCCAAAACACGTACAATTACTACGTCAATTAAAATTAAAAATACATTTTTTTAAAAAAACTTAAGGCTTATAAATAATGCATATTCTGTCTCCTGCTCTTTGAGAATGCTGTCCCTTTATTATTCTATGCTAAGCTAGTCCAACTGTCTAACAGTTATTTATGGCATTTCACAAGAGGGAGAGCGGTAACTGGAGAGGCACACGACACTGTCACTCACGTCTCAAGTGCACCGTGTTCTCCTGGTCAAAGACTCACAAAGGTATTTGATTATTATCTAAACTCCAGCCTGCTCAACAGTGAGCAGCGTTCTCAGGTACAAACATTTAAAATATGCTACTGTGCTCATAATAAATGCCTTTTCTGTCACAATGAAAATCATGAGATAACCCTGCAAGGGCAGGGGGACGGGGTAAGGGCAGAATACCAGCCACACTACTGCCAGGAAAGCAAAACAAAACAAAGGGAACCCAAGTCACTGTATCACAGGGGCCAAGCAGTGCAGGGTTGTGCCTCTCCCATGGGTTCAATGCACCATGCAGAAGGACCTAAGTGACATGGACAAAGGAAATCTATAGGTAAAGCGAAAGTACGCTGGAGTGACAGCCACTGGTAGGGTGCCTGGCTTCCTTCCCTCTAGAAAGGCAAGTCCATGCAAGGCCCCATCTGCCTGTCCCATGGCCTCCTGGCTCATTCCATCGCTCCAGCCACACTCTTCCTTGAGTACTCAAGTCATGTCCCACTGCAGGGCCTTGGAACTTACTCTGCCCTCTCCCTCCCTGACACCTGGGATTCACAGGCCCAATGGCGGTCTTCACTAGCTATTGGAGTAGGCCCTTCTAGGATCTGACTTCCCCAGGGGATTCAGATGTCCTCACAGGCCTTGCCACTTGCTGGTATGGGATTCCGAACAGCTTTGTTGACACGCAATTCACATTCCACATCAGTCACCATCTGAAGTATACAATGCAGAGGCCTTAGTATATACAGTCCGGGAGGAATCTGATTGTCATCGCAATCAAATTGCAGGCCATTTTTATCACACTCACCACCAGTCCTGACTTGTTCCCGCCCCCTTCAACAGGAGGCCACGGTATGTATTGTATAGACTTCCACTCAAGAGTCCAAGCTTCAGGGCAAAGGACTGCTCACCCTGCCCCAACACTTCCGAGGGCACAAGCCTGGCACACAGCAGGTACGGATATGCAACAGAGGTTCATGGTCCGAAAACGGCCAACAGCCTCTGCAATGTGGGGGTCACTCACAAAGACCTCAGTGAGGACAGAAGTGAGAGTGCAGAGGCCAGGGTACCGCAGGCTGAGGAAACATGAACAAAGTGTTCGAGACGCACGGCTCTGAAGGAAGAGTAGATGTGTATGTGGCTGAGGGTGAGGCTTGAACTTGTTTAAAATGCTGCTACCTCTCAGAACTCAGGAGGAAGAGGAAGGATCTCAAGATCAAGGCCAGTTTGGGCTGTCTCAAAAAAAAATCACTGATGTTAAGCTGGTGGAATCATAAGTCATTACAGACTAGAACTTAAGCTTAGAGATACACAGGACGCAGGATTTGAAAAGTACAATATATGATTTTTTAAAAAACTACAGTAAAATATTCACTTCAAAATGACTTGGGATACAGTATCTTTCAAAAAATGAAGCCAATACTCTGTGAAAACTAAAAATGAAATGTTAATTTTAAGTGATCTCTAATTCCAACTTACAACTTCACATACAAATTAAGTTATTGGCTGTATGAGATGGCACAGGTCTTCTGTGTGTGTGATCAAACATTTTTACTTTTAAGGCAAAATTATTAAAAAGTGATGTGGGGGCCAGGCGGTGGTGGCGCACGCCTGTAATCCCAGCACTCGGGAGGCAGAGGCAGGCGGATCTCTGTGAGTTCGAGGCCAGCCTGGTCTACAGAGCTAGATTCAGGAAAGGCACAAAGCTACACAGAGAAACCCTGTCTCGGAAAAAAAAAAAAAAAAAAAAGTGATGTGGAGCTGAGAGATGGCTCAGAGGTTAAGAGCACTGGCTGCTCCTCCAGGGGACCTGGCTTCAATTCCTAGCACCCACATGGCAGCTCACAACTGTCTCTAACTCCGGTTCCATGGGATCTGGCACCCTCACACAGATCTACATGTAGGCAAAACACCAATGCATATAAAATAAAAAATAAATTATTTAAAAAAAAAACAGTGATGTGAAAAGGCTTTTTCACACTGTAAGACGAGGTAGGAGACCCCAAAAGCTAGGTTTACAGTCAGTTCCACGCCACATGGCCTTCATTGCCAAAAGTAGACATTTCTTTTTCTACTAAATGGCTAGAGGTGCCCACCTCACAAAGATGGTGCAAGAATTAAAAGGCTTAGAGACCAGTGCCTACGGCATGGTAGGTGACAACTAGGTGGCATCTTTTAAACCTCCCATCACAGCCAAACCAACCCCAGCTTGCTACCCATGTAAGCAACACCAAAGCAGCTTATATGTCCAGAGAAGCAGGGTCTGACCCAATCAATTACTGAAACTGGGAGAGTGAATTCGAACACACAGCACCTCAACTCAGCCATCACCTGCCAGCAGCCAAAGCCACTCCAACAACCAAGGCACTGCCTGACAAGACTAATCCAGCGCCCTGCAGCATAGGAACGAAGGGCAGGAAGCCAGGCAAAAACAAGGGAGGAAAGTGCTAACTTCATTTATTTTCTACGGGAACAAAAAGCCAAAGGAGAGGGCTACAGAAAGAACGCAGATGGGCGGGTCACTGTGTGATGGGATGCACATTTGCATAGAGTACAAGATCCAAAATTAAATCCATCCAGGCGTCCAGCGGTGGGTGCTTTCCGCCTCACTCTCACAGGAACCAGGGAAGAGGCTGGCAGAAGAAATCAGCCACCCAAGAGGAGGCATGCCATCCAGGACACGGCGTCTGTGCCCGCCACTGTCATCTCAAAGGATCCAGTCACTTCAGGACACACGAGCTGGTTGCGTTCCCAATGTGACAAGGTACAAAGGACTCCTGATTCCGTCTCCTCACCCTGCCTACCATTGAGTACAGCATCCCAGGCTCCTTGCTGTTCCTCAAATCAGGCCTGCCCGCCCCACACTGAAAGCCTGGATGCTGGTATCCCTCCCCCCTGCCACCCCCCCCCCCCCCTCCCCCCCCCCACACACACACACACACATGCATCCTCTGCTTTATTTTTCTCATCACCACAAAACATACCTGGTTATTATCTGCCCCTCACCCACACCAGAATGAAAATCTTCAGAAAATGAAGAGCTGGGCCTTGTACACGGTACATACTCAATACACCTGGTGACTGACTGCTCCATGCCCCAGAGATGGCAGGGGTTTTTTTAGTTTTTTAAGACAAGGTTTCTCTGTGTAGCCTTGGCTGTCCTGGGACTCACTCTGTAGACCAAGCTGGACTTGAACTCACTGAGATCCACCTGCCTCTCCCTCCCGAGTGCTGGGATTAAAGGCGTGCGCCACCACCGCCTGAATGAGAAGGCAGTTTTTATACATGAAATCTCTGAGCACGCAATAGTTGAGTAACTCACCTACAATCTTATAAATAATGAACGGCAGAGCAAGGATGTGAAGCCAGACATTCTGACTCAAGGGGCTGAGCCCTTTCCTACTTCCCAAACTGCCTTCCATGAAGCATGAAGCAATGGGAAGACACCAGGGCATCCACGAGCAAACAGTGGTGGGCCATGTCTGTGGGCCGCAGAAAAGCAACCCACTGGACAACGGTTGGGGTAACCATTCCCTGTGGTGAAAGCACCAATCGTGAGATGCGTGGTTCATACAGCGTGGACAGTTTCCTTCAACTCGGTGAGTGTGATGCTGTAATAGCCTCGTGAAAAGAAAAATAACCAAGCATTAACATGAAGGAGACCACAGACACGTCGGAAGAGCCAAGTGTCTGGAGGTGGGGTCTAGGGGAAGTGCTGACTGGTGGGCGGGACATGGGGAGGCTCTTGGAATATGTTCTGCATCTTGGCTTACAAGTATTATATCTGCCCGGGTTATTTGTTTACCAGTCTATCCAACTATACACTTAAGTGTCTATAATTTCATAACGTGTAAATTATAACCTCAATAAACTTGACCAGGAAAGCTTTAGAACTATCATATTATCATATCTAATATATCATATTCTGGCTAAACAAAATACCCCACCACCACCACCCCCCCCCCCAAAAAAAAAACCACAAATATTTCCAGTTAGAATTCTCGAATCAGAACATGCACAGGGAGTTAGGGGCCAGCTTCTGATCATCCCACCTCCTGAAACGGGTTTCTCAGAGACGTAAGAGGCTGGCCATGAGTGGGGACAGGAGTACACAGCTCCGGGTGACAACCAGAGTCCTGAGCCCCCGCCATGCTGGCTCCCACCAGTGACATCACATGTGACATTACATGCACCCTTCTACGGATCACCTCTTTGATCACCTCTAAGTGGATCACTGAGAGGACACAGCTGCTCTTCTCCACAGAGCCTCTGCCAGGTTACCCGACCAGTGACGGGGCTACGTCTCAGTTCTTAGTCGGCAGCATTGGAAACCAACTGTGGCGAGCTTAAACGGAAAAGCGTTGGTTTTGTTTGGGTTTTCGTTTTAAATACAGCACTAGACTCACTAGGAAAACTAGAAAGCCAGGCCTGCCAAGCACACAACTGCTGTGGGATGGTCTGTATGTCAAATGCTCTGATTGGTCAATAAATAAAACACTGATTGGCCAGTGGCCAGGCAGGAAGTATAGGCAGGACTAACAGAGAGAATTGAGAGAACAGGAAGCTGAGTGAGGGGGACACTGCCAGTCGCCGCCATGACAAGCAGCATGTGAAGATGCCGGTAAGCCACAAGCCACGTGGCAAGGTCTAGATTTATAGAAATGGATTAATTTAAGATGTAAGAACTAGATAGCTAGAAGCCTGAGCCATTAGGCCAAACAGTTTAAATAATATAAGCATCTGTGTGTTTATTTTATAAGTGGGCTGTCGGACTGCCGGGGCTTGACGGGACCCGGAGAGAAAACTCTCCAGCTACACACAACTGCAAGAATCCCCACAGGCACAAGGCGACATTCCTCCTAGACAGCCAGGACTGCACCCAGCCTCTGAAACCAACAGAGTCGCCTTGGATGAGCACCACAATGGTTCTCCACAGGCTACAGCTTTCTTGCCTTTGCTGGCCTCAGCCTTCAGGTTGTACAGAGGAGGGAGGGGTGCTTCCAATCAGCTCGCTGCTAAGGTAAGGATCCCTCACCAGGCTGAGCCTGAACCCTCAAGGAGAGAGAGCAGTCAGGATGCTTCGCTCCCCGCTCCCCAAGCCTTGCTGATACAAGCAGCAGGTAAAAAAAGAATCCACAAACACTCCCCCTCCCCCCCAAAAAAAACACCACCACACACCGAGAGGTGGTGCTACCCAGGGGGAGGGGTCTTTTTCCTATCATCTAGTGTTTTATTCCATATAGTCACTAGTTTCAAAATGACAGTCTGACTTTCTAAAGTGAAAATAACTCATTTAACAATTTTTTAATTAAAAGAGCAAATCAAACCTCAGGTAGCAGGCACTCTGCAGAATCATGGACACTCCAGGAGGGGGAAAAAAAAAGCGCACAATCCTATTTAAAATGCATTTCAGTGTTTTCTTCCTAAGACACAATCCTATTTAAAACGCATTTCAGTGTTGTTCTTCCTAAGACACATTTTTTTAAAGTGTGTTCTTAAAATAATAATTCTCAAGAGGTACTTGTAACCTGAATTTCACAGTAAGAACAAACTGCAGGAAGCGATTAATACCAGCTTGGGCTCCCAACCAGAGTCCTCTCCTGTCTACTAAGCTTGAACTTACACACTCTAACCCAGTAAGTGAAGAACACTGACAATCTCACTGTACTGCTTCTCTGTGTTTATGTGCATGAGTACCTACCCGCATGTATGTCTGTGCATGTGTGTGCCTGAGGCCCTCAGAGGCCAAAGAAGGTGTCAGATCCCCTGGAACTGGAGTTAGGGACTGTGGTTAGCCACTACGTAGGTGCTGGGAACCAAACCCAGGTCCTCTGTAAGAGCAGCCAGTGCTCTTAACCATTGAGCCCTCTCTCCAGCCCATATGAAATAAAGCCTTAAGACCAGGATATGGTCCTAAGACAGAAAAAAAAAAGACAATCAAAATAATGTCAACCTACCTCCCAAACAAACCCAGTGACAGCTCTTACCTTCTGCCCCAAACAGACTCTTCCTAGTCCCTTACACATACCAGCATTTCAATCTCTCTAGACTAGATTGACAGTCTTCAATCAAAATTAAGGGTTACATATAGCTGTATTATGGTTTGAGTATGAAATGCCCCAAAAGGTTCATATCTCAGATGCTTAGTACCCAGGTAGTGGTGCTGTTTGTAGGTTAAAAACTATGGGACCTCTGGAGGAAGTGGGTCACTGGCAATGGGTCTTGGGGAGTATAATATTGTCCTGGCCCCTTACTGTCATGAGCTCTGAGGGCAGGTAAGAAGGAGGGAACCTTCCAAGGAGAGGAACCAGACCTCAACTACAGAAGCCATTCTACACCACTAGGTTCCTATTTGTTTTGTTTTGTTTTATAGACAGGGTTTCTCTGTATAGCCCTGGCTGTCCTGGAACTCACTCTGTAGACCAGACTGGCCTTGAACTCAGAAATTCGCCTGCCTCTGCCTCCTGAGTTCTTGTTCTGAGGAGGCCATACTTAACTGAGCACCTGGAAGCCCTGGAGGTTTTTAAGTAGGAAAGAAATATTAAAAGCAAAGATTTTTCGATTGCTGAAAGACCAACGCAGCACAGGCTAAGCCTCTCACAGGATCACTGGTTATCAGAAAGAAGGCAGGGTCAGACCCACGATGGCGGTAATGAGTTGGGGAGAGAGGATAATTGTAGAGGCTGGAAACAGATACAGCCTGCGGTCCTTTATCTTGTCACTATCGTCCCTGGGTTGGCGTCACCTAAGAGGCACACTGTGAATCTCTGTGAGGGTCTTTTTCAGAGGGTTTAATAGTGGAAGGAAGACCCACCATGAACGTGGGCATCACTTTCTCATGGGCTGGGTCCATGAATGAACTACAAAAAAGAAGAAAGTGGTGGAGAGCCAGAATCCTCGCTCTTTGCTGTAGATACAACGTAACCAGCCACCTCACACTGCGCCATGCTATAGATACAATGTAACC
>CABHPP010145154.1:0-20936 GCA_902168425.1 Peromyscus attwateri
GTGCATGCATATGTCCCTCTTGAAAGGGACAAAGTTATCCTTTGTCTGCACTGGGATTTTAGAAGCAAAAAGGCACCATTGGCAAAGAGACGTGGCCTCAAATGTCATCAAGCGCGCCACCCAGTGGGTACATACACCAGATGCCCCGGGGTCAGAGCGTACCGTTTGGGCAGGACAGTGACTGGGTCACTAAGGACTGAACCATAGTGCCAACTGGCTTCAGGCATGAATTCACTCTCTTTGTCTTCTCTGCTTTTCTCGGCTCATATTGCCGGCTAAGTGGAAGAAGGAAAAGAAAGCCGGAAAACATCAACACTAGGAATTAAACAGTATACGTTTGTTGAGCCATGGAATTGCTTCGGAAACACCGCGCGGCCGCGCCAACGTTCTGCATTAGTAGGTTGGAATGGGACGGGAGGGAATCGGCGCTCGCGTTCATTCCCCCCTCTCTCTCCCTCCCTCCCTCCCTCCCTTCCTCCCTTCTTTGTTTGTTGGTTTTTTTCTTTTTTTCTTAAGTGTTTTTAATCGAAATAGAATTACGTCCCGTTCCCTCTCCCTCCAGCCCCTCCCAGATATCATCCCTCGAACCCCTCCCATGCCCCCTCGAACTGATAGGATCTTTCCACACCCTTTTCAGGAGCTCTGATGTTGATGTATCCGTTGAGGCTGGGCCTCCATCATCTGTTGATAAGTTGATACTTGCATTCTGTCCAGTTGTGGTTTTCTGTGATGGTCTCAATTTGCTACAAAAAGGCTTCCTTGATGAGGGATGGTAGCTACACTTAATTCTGAGGACATGGAGATAGGAACTCCAGACGAGAGAGCACATGTGGTGTTTGTCTTTCCAGCTCACTCAATGTAATCTTTTCTAGTCCTATCCATTTATCCGCACATCCCATGCTTTTCTCTATAGCTGAATCATATTCCGTGATGTATATGTACCATGTTTTCATTGTCTCTTCATCTGTTGAATGGCATTTAATTCGTTTTCATCTCCTGGCTATTGTGAATAAGGTGTTGACAGCATTGTGAGCAAGTATCTGTGGAGTGGGATCCAGGTAATGGTAAGCTGGGTCACTTGGTACATTCAATTTTAGTTGTTTTGCGGATGCACTGGGTGAGGATTTCTCTTTCTCCATAACTTAGCCAGTGTTTGTTGTCAGTTTTTTGTTGATCTTAAGGGCTAGGTTTCTTTGCTGGGCACTGCCTGAAGAGGAAGGAGGTAGAGGCCAGTCCTTTGGAAACACCGTACGGCAGCATCAACTTTCTGTGCGTTATAGGCTTCCTCAGCCTCTGGAGAGAAAGATGGGTCCCAGTTTTTTGGGAAGCCACCAGGCACTGAGCCCAAACTGAGATGAGATCAGCTTCAAGGATTTGCTGCCTCATGTCAAGGCCTCTCCTGTTGGGTTCCAAGGACACTTAGTTTTTGACTTGCTGACTTTGGATGACCCTGAATCTGCTTTTGCAGTTTCTTGGCCCCATGGGGGACATAATCAAGAAATATGGGAGCTACGAAGACTCCCCCACCACTCTTCACAATACACAAGTGTGTCTTTTGTTTAGTCTCATGAAACATTGACTTAGACTTATTTTAACATGTTAATGAATGTGAAGAAGAACCACATCAAACTCTGCAGCAAGCGTTTTTAGGTATATGAGGAGGATGTGTGTGGGAGGGAGCACAGACCCATGAGTGGGCAGGATAGGAGTGAAGATCCCACATGTCTGCTTGTCCTGGCTCCCCTCCGCTCTTTCATGCCATATTGGTACTGGAGCACCACCCTTGGAGCACTGGAGAGCCTACAGACTTGCCCCATCTCTTAGCATCTTGGTTTCAGTACAACAGGTATTTTACTGACCACCTTAAATTTTGCTACTTGAAGATTTAAACGTTTTGTGAATTTCCTCATAAAACATGAAAAGTAACTTTTTTTGTTCTTTTGGTTTTTTGGAGATGGTTTCTCTGTGTTGTTTTGGTGCCTGTCCTGGATCTCGCTCTGTAGACCAGGCTGTCCCCGAACTCAGAGGTCTGCCTGGCTCTGCCTCCTGAGTGCTGGGATTAAAGGTGTGTGCCACCACCACCTGGCGAAAAGTAACTCTTTTTTAACTTATGTTATTATTTCTTAAAATTTGTGTGGTGTATATACGTACGTTTATGCATAGGCATGTGCATGTGAGTGCAGCTACCCATGGAGTCCAGAAGAGGGCTTCAGATCCCTTGGAACCGTAGTTTACAGGTGGTTGTGAGCGGACTGACATGGGTGTTGGGAACCCAATCTAGCTCTTCTGGAGGAGCAGTGTGTTCTCTTAACCACTGAACCATCTCTCCAGTACCAATCCGGAGTAACTCTTCATTAACTATAAACACTGTGGAAGCATTAGAGGACCCGCAGAGGTGAGGGGTGTTGTAGGGAGCACCTGAACCCCAAAGATCACTGTAGTATTTCCTGTAGCTCAGGGGGCCAACCTCTTTCCTCTATACCTCTACCTACCAGGCCATGCCTTTCTGTATTTGACTGGACTTTAGAACCTTAGCACAGCGCCTGGGACTAGAGAATGTTTGTCAATCAAGAACCCACCCCAGCTCCTTAGAGACTATAATTTAGCCTGCCTGGCCTAAGATCTCCTGAGATTGGCCACAGAGCTTCTATTCTCTCCCCCTCTCCTCTCTCTCTCTCTCTCTCTCTCTCTCTCTCTCTCTCTCTCTCTCTCTCTCCTCTTTCTCTCTCTCCCTCTCCCCCCACTCCCCAGCCTCTGGGATGTGCACAGTGGCAAGGAAGACCTCAGGATTCCTCTAGAGGTGTTTATTTTATTTTGTTTGATTTTCATAATCTGGGCTCAAGCGAAGGATCTAGAAATTCCTTAAACAGCTAGTGTGGATTTGGGTGAGACACTTGGCTGACCAGCTCTTTACTGTGTCTGTAAAAAGCATCCACCAGTTGGCCTCCTGGCCAGCCTGGATGGAGCAGCCCCACACCTCCAGAATGCTGCCTGTAACCCTTGTGGAGCAGCCCCACACCTCCAGAATGCTGCCTGTAACCCTTGTGGAGCAGCCCCACACCTCCAGAATGCTGCCTGTAACCCTTGTGGCTGCCTGTTTTGTGCCAGGGCCTCATTCCTCCACCTAGGCCTCCTCTCCAGCCACAGCTGACTCTGGAGGCAGCAGCTGCTTGTTCTCCCTTCTGGGTTGGGGACACATCTGCTTGTGGCAGCGGCCAGATAATTCCTGATTGCCTTCCCTGCTGACTGTACAGGAACTGAGCTAGTTCCCCAGCCAGCCCCGGGGGAATATAATTGAATGTTCCTGCAGCCAGAGTCCTTCCTGGCCAAGGAGATCATGGCTGGGTCTGGTTCTAGGAAGAGCGAGGCCAGAATGTATTCTTAGGCGAGCAGGGAGGCACTGAGGGATCTCACAGCTCCCTAAACAGGGCAGTTGGGGCGGGGCTGTGAGACTGAGTGATGCAACATGAATAAACAGTGATAGATGAAATTTAGAGGAAGGAGGGTTCTGGAGGAGGACATTTCTTGGAGAGATTTTGTTTTTTCCTAATTCTCTTTGAAGTTAGACTTCAAGTGGTATCCAGAGGGGGAAAGCAGGAGAGAAAAAAACATCAGAGGCACCATGCCCAACTCCATGCCAGAGACTGGGTGCCAGGATCGCTACACCCTGGGGGATGCAAGCTCATGACTGTCAGGGAGGGACTTTCTGGACAACATCTTACTAAGAGACAACAATGTTCTGCAGGGCAGGGACATGCTCTACAGACCATTTCTGTTTGTTTTGTTTGTATGGGGGAGGCGGGGGCTGTGTGACAGCATACTTGTAGAGGTCAGAGGTCATTTTAAAGCCATTGGTTTTCTGTTTCCCTCCATCCCCTAGGTTATAGCAACTGAGTTCAGGTTGTCAGGTTTGCTTTGCCAGCTGGAACTCTCCCCAGCCCTCCGTCTGGTTGTTACCGCCAGCTGATGAACATTTGCTGTGTTGCTTAGGCCGGCCTTGAATTCTTGTACGAAAGATATCTTCCTACCCTGGCCCCTCAAGTCTCTGAGATAAGATCACTTCTGTATCCATGTTGTCTAGTATAGAGCTTGGTGCAATACTTGCTCAAAGAATAGCCAGGCACTATTATTATGTTATTCTGAGTCCTTATTCTTTCACAGGCTAGAGGAGGAATATTGTGATCTCCATGCTGAAAAAGAGAAAGTTAAAACAAGAAGAAGGTACAGGACGGCTCAACGTCAGAGTTTGAAGTGGATTCAAACCCAGGCAGGGTGATTTAAATGACTCTATTCCTGTTCACTGTGCTCTGGAGACTCTCGAAAGAGAGAGCAAAAAGAAGAACAACTTGTAAGTCATAAAACTGAAATGCTTAGTGGACAGCACTCAAATCCTCTTCCCAGTTTTTATCAACTAAGGTCTAGTGAGAAGACCCTTGGCACCAACTCAATGACAGCATCAGAGGCGAGGGCTAGAACCCAGACCTCCTGATGTCCAGCCTCGGGAGCATCAGAGGCGAGGGCTGGAACCCAGACCTCCTGATGTCCAGCCTCAGGAGCATCAGAGGAGAGAACTAGAACCCAGACCTCCTGATGTCCAGCCTCAGGTGCTCATCCCTCCAGGAAGCTGATTTCTGCTGGCTTAGGCGAGAGCTGACCCTCTGCTCTTGCTCAGAAGCCCCCCACTCACATGGTAAGGCTGGCTATGTTGGGCACACTTGAGTTCCTTCCTGCTGACCTTGGCAGCCCAACCCAGCAGGAAGGCATCAAGGCTGAAGTTCCCCAGAAGTCAGGTAGGCAGCATCCCTAAGGGAAGCTGCTGAGGCCAGAAACCTCAGAAACCAGGGCTCTGTTGGAGGCACCCAGGCCTCCAGGGCTGAGTGAGGAACATGCAGTGTCCGGTGTGGACTCTGTGTGCTTGGGTCACTGCCGAAATTCCCAGTTCTTTGGTAACCTGAATACTTGACATTTTCAGGGTAATTTTTTCTCCCAAGGCATTTGTTCCGGATCACTAATGTCTGGTACATGAGATATCATTCTTGATTCAACATATTTAAACCTCATTTTCCCCCCTAGACAAGACAAATTGAATTTGTAGCTTCCCATACGGGGTTTTATGAAAAGATTGGTGCTGGGATGCACTGGGTTCCCAGGCTGATGTCATCTGATTGGCCATGACAGTCTTTTCCCACTTCAGGGTATGAGGGAGTAATTGCAGTTACTCCATCTGGGAGAGGCATGGTTGGGCTTTTCTCCTCAGGGGTGGGAAAACAGAATTAACAGATAGATGAGTTTTGGTCATTCCTGTTTCCCTCCACTGCCTGGAGGGCCTTGCAGAATAGAAGCCTCCAAGCAGTACACATCTGACCATCCACTGAGCTCTTCTCCTGGGTCTGGGGGAGGTGGGGCTGTCCTGTGTGCCCAGGACAATGCTGGGAAGGTAACAGTGGGGTCTAGGTTGGATACAGGGTGAGACGAGAGGGCCTAGAGGACAGTCCTCAACAAGGGGGCTCCTGTGTGTCCTCCTGGGGTTTCCACTCCAAACCAGAGCTCTCCCCTCCCTCTAGGACTTTTCTGGCTTGTCCTTTTTTGGATGGTGACAAAATCCTAGTCTTAGCTATGGCTCCCGGCTATCCTACCTTTAGAAGATAGAGGGAGTTGGAGTTGGGGATAGGAGAAGAGTTCCACAGCAGGGTGAACCAGTGGTGTTCCTGGTGCCTACTCCAGTCCAGGGGTCTGGCGTCGAAGCTCATGCACGTGCCATGGCTGAGCTCAAGTGCTGACCCCTTCTCATGGCTCTGGTTGGCTCAGTGTTTGGGTTTTTATCCTTCTGAGCTATAGTGAGTCTGTGAACTGCATTAAGAACTGGAGATGGGGAGTTGGCCCTGACCGGCTTTGTGGCACTAAAAATCTAATCTTGTTAAACAAATAAAGCCTTGAATAACTTACTCCTTGCCAATACTTTCCCACTGCCCAAGGCTACACAGCTCTGTGACCTTTAGTCAGGTGCTTAGCCTCTCTGAACCTGTGCTCATAGCTGTAGAAAATGAATATAATACAAGTGGCTTTCCTCCACCCAGGTTATTGTAGGGGATCAAAACTAACGATGTGTATTAAAGTCCTTCACAGATAACAAGGTGCTGTTCTGCTGTAAGGGAATCATTATAATCATCCTGTCTATTGTAGAAGGGCATGAATAGCTATTTCTTAGTAAGACTGTAGCAACATGAACTCTATTGTGGTGAATGAAGAGCCCATCTTCCCAGTGGAAGAGCGACCCCAGACAAAACAGGAAGATCAATAAATAACCCCAGATGAGAACAATGTGAATGATTTAATATTTAGGCCCACTCAGGTACAGTTAATAACAAAAATGCTCTTCAGGGACAGCGAAATGGCTCAGTGGGTAAGGGCGCTTGCCACCGAGCCCAACCATGCTGGAAGGAAGGGACTGACTTCCTCAAGTTGTCCTCTCATCTCCACATGTGCATGCGTGCGCGCGCGCATACACACACACACACACACACACACACATACACACACACACACACACACATACACACACACACACACACACACACACACACACACACACGCGCGCACACACACACACACAGTGCGCGAGCACATGGCGCACGTGCGCGCGCACACGTGACGGAAATTTTCAACTGCTCTTCATTCTTATTAGAAATAATTGTCAGAATCAAGAACAATTGTTCCACCGTTTCTTAACTCCGGGATCAAACATCATTTTATTTTCTGGGAAAGGGTCTCCTGCCCCGGTCCCTGATCTTCCTGTCTCCTCACTCTCAAGCGCTAAGCCTGTAGCTTGCGTGACCACGCCCAGCTTTAAACATCACTTATTTGATACCGCCTAGCTGGAGAGTTGTCTTCCGAGTCGGTGTGAAAGTAATGGGTCAGAGTGAGTCTCCTCCCTCCACAAGCTCAGGAAGACACTCAGGAAGGGACCATCTCCCCCTCAAGCTTAGGGACAAGAATCTTCTGTTTCTTTTTCATTTCAATTGGGATTGACCCTGGTTTGACCAATCAGAGTGTCACACTCTTCTGGGCAGGGTGATTGGTTCCAGCAGTAGACAGGAAGTCCAGACAGACCAATGAGAGCCAACCCGATGGATTTGGCCGGCACAGATAGGAATGACAAGTTCTCTCTCTTCTGGAAAGTTGTCAAGGCGGACAGTAATTGCTTAGAGATTTTTTTTTTTTGACACTTCCTAAAAGTGTAACTGAAGTTGAAAGAAGCAAGGCTGAGAGAGGGAGTGACTCCCACTGACGTGGCGTGAGAGCCAGAGGAGACAAGTTGAGGCAAGCCCGGTGTCTTAGTTACTTTGCTGTCTTAGGAAGGAATGGTCTATTTGGCCTCACAGTTTGAGGGTGTGGTCCATCACAGCAGCAGGAGCTCATGGCATCTGGTGATGTTGCATCTGCACTCAGGAAGCAGAGAGGAATGAATGCTGGTCCTCAGCCCCCTTTCTGTTCAGTCCCAGACCGCTGCCCATGGCTTGGTGCCACCCACGGTTATGATGGTCAGTCTTCCTACCTCCCCCAAATGCCCAGGGTTCGTCTCCCAGGTTGACAACATTAACCATCATATAGAATAATCAGGTTTAGGATTGGCTAGCTTGAGTCATTTCAGTGGGCCACAGTGCACAAGAATTACCTAGCTGGTTATCTGGTACGGAGCCCTGAGATTATGGCAGGAGGGTGGCCCTGAGTGTAAGAGCCCTGCAGGGAAGCACCACCTGGTGGCTCAGGCTTAAAATCCCACCTGCCCAGGCAGCTGAGGTAGGAAGATTCCAAGTTTAAGGACTTCTTGGGGTTACAGAGTGAATTTAAGATTAACCTAGGGAATTTAATGAGACTCTGACTCAAAATAAAAAGTCAAAAGAGAGCTGGAGATGTAGCTCAGTGGTGCAGAATTTGATCAGCATGTGTGAAGTCCTGGGCATTCGGGGAAGAGCCCAGTAGAGGAGGTGGTTAGAGGAGTGCGTTCTGGATTGGTTGGGTTTTGTTTGAGCTGTTTGCTCTCTAAGAGAATCAGTTGTTCAAAGTGTCAAAGCCTCAGAAAATAAAAATCATGTTTAACACATCCAGGATGGCTGCTCATCCTCTTGGAGGCCAGTCTGGGCTTGTTCACAGGGTAGTAGTGGAGATTCCCAGCTGCAAGATAGGACAAGCCTCTGGGTATAAACACTTTTCTGGCTTCTGTTGTGTATTGTTGGCCATTGTCCTGTGGGACAAAGCATGTCACATGTCCAAGTACAAAGTCAGGGTGGGAAGGGACTACACAGTGGGGATTGGAGTCTAACTAGGAGAGATCCTTTGCCTGGAACCCCTCACTGCAGAAACCCGCCTGTTAGGCCACTGGAGAGGTGCAGTCCCTGGTGTTGGCTGCAGCCTGAGGACATCTCTCTCTCCACCTAGGGACTTCCACCATGTGACCTTGACTACAGTGCAGAAAAGAATTTCAGGATGGATCAGTATGAAGCAGAGTTATGTTTATTAAATAAAGATGAGAGTGAAAGAGTAAAAAATTAGATTTAAGTGGAGTCAAAGGGGGCGAGCAAATGCAGAAAATAGTCAGACATTGTAACATATGTCTATGATCCCAGCATTTGTGAAATTGAGGCAGGAAAATTATAAATTCAAAGTCAGCCTAGGCTATATAGCAAGACCCTGTCTCTAAATAAGTAAACAAAATTTTTAAAAAAGCATGATACTATACACCCAAAGGTTTGGCTTTCTCGAGTGACTCTGAATGGCTAACCAACATCTCTATATATGATTGTATGGATTTCGAAGATACAATAAAGGACAAGATTTTAAACTGTGTTTAAAGATAAAGAAAAGTTAAAAAAATTTTTTTAAAAGGTGGGTTGGGGGGAAGGCTGGGGGTGGGAGGAGGGAGGTTAGGGGAATCCGTGGTTGATATGTAAAACAAATAGAAAATCTCTTAATAAAAAGAAAAGAAAAAAAAAGAAGGGCTGGAGATGTAGGTCAGTTAGTGGGGTGCTTGTTTACTGTGCATGAAGCCCAGGATTTGAAGCCCAGGATTCTACCACCAGCACTGTACAGACCAGGTGATAACACACGTCTGTAACCTCAGCCCTCCAGAGATAGAGGCAGGAGGATCACAAGTTCAAGATCATTCTTGTCTATAGAGCAACTTTGAGGCCAGCCTGAGACATATGAAACCCTGTCTCAAAATGTGGATGCATTGATTTCTCTCATCTTTAAACATTGCGGGGTGGTTTATAAAGTGCTTGGTTCCGGTTTAGAAGGTGGGAGACAAGTGCTGATAAAGTAAAACCAGCACTTGCACACATTCTGGCCTTAAGCAAGTGTGGCTCTTTATAAATTCTTGTTTGACATCTTTCTCAGAGAAAGGCTTTGTCCCTGCTGGCCATCTTCTGTGATTGGTCAGTTGTGCTGATACTCTTGACTCTCAGCCAGGGAGAAGTGGAATTGAGAGTCTGGGACAAGGACTCCTTTCTCTTCCCAGGCCCCCTTCATTTTCTCTGTCTTTCTGCCCTGCCTCATACCCACAGCTTTCCATCTCAGGGCTGCTCCAAGTGTGAGATGAAGCAAAGTTTGCTCCTGCTGAATTCTCTTGTTGCTAGAATTCCCCTGATTTTGTCCACATGACAGGGGTTTGGAAACCACATCTGCCTTGGGATCGTCTAAGTGGACAAACTGTTCAAAATTCTGCCTCCTCCCATGTCTTTTTCTTTGCTTCTAAGCTTAACAGCTGGAATGCAAAGGGGTACATGGGAGTTCAGTTCTTGAAGCCAGTCACCCATTTCAACCACAAATATTTGTTTTGTACCTACTGTGTGCCAAGACCTGTCCGAGATGCTGGGGTTATGAAAAGGAAAAAAAAGAAAAAAGAAAAAAAAACAGGTCAAAAAGACAACCCTGACTTCTGGGAGCCTACATGTTTATGAGGGATGATCAATTAACAAAATATATGAATGTGGCGGAGAATGGACAGGGAAGGAGGGGATCAGTCACCAAGTTTAAAGAGCTCTTCAGGGCTGGCAAGATGGTCCAGCAGGTGAAGGACTTACAGTCTGAGCCTGGCAACAGGTGGGAGGAGAGAACCGCCTGGTCCTCTGACCCCCACATGCATTGACCTACTGTGAGTATGTACCCTAGACCTTAACCTTAGGATGATGATGATGCTTAGGTGATAGCCCTAGGCATGAACCTGGAGACCACGGTACAAGCATTGACCTACTGTGAGTATGTACCCTAGACCTTAACCTTAGGATGATGATGTGGCCAGCACATGCTTTTCCTGAAGGGAGCAGAGGATGGATGGCTGTAGTTGGAGTTTCTCCAGTCCCATGGAGGCCCACAGCCACTCAGACCCAAGTAAACACACAGAGACTTATATTACTTATAAACTGTATCGCCGTGGCAGGCTTCTTACTATCTAGTTCTTATATCTTAAATTAACCCATTTCTATAAATCTATACCTTGCCATGTGGCTCATGGCTTACCGGTATTCTTACATCTTGCTTCTCATGGCAGGGGAGGCTGGCAGCATCTCCTGACTCAGCCTTCCTGTTCCCAGAATTCTCTTCTCTCCTTATCCCACCTATACAATACTTCTTGCCTGGCTACTGGCCAATCAGCATTTTATTTATCAATCAATCAGAGCAACACATTCACAGCATCCCCAGTAGCTGGCCAATGGAAAACTAATGGAAATGTGGATGTGTGTTTGGGGCGGGTATGGTATGGGTTCAGGTCAGATGTACATGGATCCATTTTGGCTTGAACATAGGACAGAGGGCTCATGTTCAGATCCTCAGATGTGAATTATGGGGCAAGCCTTGTGAGGCCTCTAGGCCTCTGTTCTATTATCCAATAACTGGGATGAACGCTAAGACACCCTGCCATGCTCTGCCAAGGGTGGCAAGGATCACAAACCCTGCCTTCCTGAAGTATGGAGGGGAGGACCTAGTGTGCAAATCCATTTCAAATATGTCACAGTCTAATCCTGTAAGAGGAAGGGAGCCGGGGGCTTGACTATCACAGGCCTTTGTGGAAAGGCTATGCTTCCTGTGCCTATGGCTTGTTTTCCTTAGAGAAATGCATACATTTTATATACAGAAAGGTGAGGCTCTGGGGGGAAGTGTCTCCTCAGCAATCCCTGAGTGTGTGTGTGGTAAGTGTATGTTAGGTGTGGTGTGGTATGTGTGTGTGTGTGTGTGTGTGTGTGTGGTATGTGTGGTATATATATGTTTGGAGTATGTGTATGTGTCATGGTGCATGTGTGTGGTATATGTGTGGTGTGTGTGTGTGTGTGTGTGTGTGTGGTATGTGTATGTGTATGTGGTATGTGTATGGGTGGTATATGTTTGGAGTATGTGTATGTGTCATGGTGTGTGTGTGTGTGTCTGTGTCTGTGTCTGTGTCTGTGTGGTGGTGGTGGTGAGGTAATGAGGAGAGGGGAGGTTTTCTGATCTGTAATATTTCCTGGAGCTGTGTAACTGATGAGGTACACTGGCCTTTGTAAGGGAAGTTCTATCTGCGGTTTAGCAGCTGTCAGGACCAAGGGGAAGCCCAAAGATGGATGCCTCATGCACCTCCTCATCAGGTCTTTGGCTGCCCTGTCCCACAGTCTGCACAGCTCCCAAGTTCCGGAGAATTCCCTCTAGGGTAGGGTGAGTAATGGCCTGCTCTGGCACTGAGAAAGGCCAAAGCATACAAGATGGGGGTGGGGAGGAGCTTGTCCCAGGCTTCAGCCACATCACTATGGGTAAGGTCTGAGAAGAGGGTGAAATGCCTTGTTCCACCGATGATCTAAGTGGGACAGGATACAGGACTCCCTCCCCGATGAAATGATCTGAGGGCTTCTCTTCCTGTATAGGGTGACTGCTGCCAAGTGGTCATCATGACCCCTCTTGGGCAGGGGGAGCTAGCTTCTGTTGGCACCCAGGGCACAATGAGCTCAGGGGCAGAGCTTGAGGCCCTGTGGGCTGCTCCTTAGACTCTTCCTAGGGGCTTCCGGCCTCCCTTCGGCAGCCTCTCACAGCTGGCTCTTCCGCTCCCTCCTTGTTCGGTTTGCTAAATCTCTGTTTTGGTTCACTGTTTCACACCCACTCTGACAGCCTGCTGTCCCCCCTCAAGGCCCTGGGACATCTGCCAGACAGTGAAATCAGATGTGAAGTTAAACACAACTCAGATCCTCATCATATTCCCATTGCCTCTGCCCCCTCCCGTCTGCTCTATCCTCCTCAGAAATGCAGGATGCTCAGGCAGCCAGGAACCTCTCTAGAAAATGTTTATCTGGGAATCCTACCCCAAAGTACAGTCTCGGATCTGTAGCTGAGCTCTAACAGTGGCCAGCATTGTGCTGATCTTATTTATCTGAGCCCGAGTCTGTATTTTTCTGAAGTAGATAAAGGTAGGCACTTGTCTTAGTCACTGTTCTATTGCTGTGAGAAAGCGCAGTAACCAAGGCAACTTATGAAGTAAGGCATTTAATCGTGGGGCTTGCTCACAGTTTCAGAAGTTGAGTCCATGATCATCACGGCGAGGGGCATGGCAGCAGACAGGCAGGCATGGTGCTGGAGCGGTAGCTGAGCGCTTATGTCTGATCCGCAAGGTGGAGGCCAAGAAGGGGTGGTGGGGGAGACTGAGCCTAGCATGGGATTTTGAAACTCCAAAGCCCACTCCCAGTGACACACCTCCTCCAAGAAGGCCACACCTCCTAATTCTTCCTAAGAATACTATCTGAAAACCAAACATTAAAATATATTAACCTATGGGGGCCATTCTCCTTCAAACCACTACAGCCCTAGACTTCATGCCAGTTCAACCTGAACTACTTCAGTTGGGGTCACTGATGCCTAAGGCAGCACCTGACGATCACTGGCCACCATGCTATCATCACACCTAATCACCGTATAAAATGGAATCCATATTCAAATTCCCCTCCTCTCAAAACTGCCTTCTGCAGCTGGCTTGGACTAACATCTGGGAACTCGGAGGTTGCTAAGAAAAGGAGGAGTAGAATTTGATACGAAGCTGAGCCTTTGCAGCGCCTTGTGGAACGTGCTTGTCAGCTTCTTAGGAAAGTCTTAATTCTCTAGGCCACCGTGTGAGGATAGAGGGCTTGGGCTGTGATGGACTCAGTACACAATCAGCTGCCGTGACTCTCTGTGGTGTGACTTTCTGCAGGTGTCTCTCCCCCTTTTTCCTTTCTTCTTCCCTTTTCCTTACAAACACGACTTCCTGCCCTTCTCTGCAGACGCTCTGTCTCCTCCTTGATCTTTTCCGTGTCGTGGGCACTTCTTTGCCATGGTAGACTCCCTCCTTCCCCAGGACCCTCCTTTTCTCTTAGCCCCTTCCTTCAGGGTTAAGAAAGGCCTTTCCCTTAGTGCTGGGGTGTGGTCCTTGCACCACTCTGGACTCTCGGCTTCCTGGTTCTGTCTGCACCCCCACCCCATTTTCCTCACAGTTCTCTGACTTTGGTTTACTCAGTAACAGAGTTGGAGGCAGTGTGTGTGTGTGTGTGTGTGTGTGTGTGTGTGTGTGTGTGTGAGAGAGAGAGAGAGAGAGACAGAGAGAGACAGAGACAGAGACAGAGACACACACAAACACACACAGAGACAGAGTCAGAGAAAATTCTGATATAGGAAGTGGATTATGCAAGTGTTCCTAAGTGGGGCCAGGAAGACAGTACCTTATTTATTAATCTGGTGACTCTTATTATTAATTGGTTAGCTCAATTCTATGTAGACAGTACTCCATGGTTGTTCTGGGGAGAGAATAAAGCTGAGTGTTTACCCACAGACCCCCATTTCCCACCCATGGAGACATACTCTGGATTTCAGGCTGTGTGGGGCTGAGAGGGCTCCTCGGGGTAGGGCAGTGTTGCTATGCTGTGGAGAGCACTGTACAGAGGAGCTGCTGACCCCAGCTGCAGCAACACAGCTGCACCAGGGCTCTGAGAGCATCTGCTGCAGCAATTTCTCTCTCTCCCTCCCTCCCTCCCCCCCCTCTCTTTCTCTCTGTCTCTCTGTGTGTATGTATGTATGTATGTGTGTGTGGTTTTTGTTTTGATTTTTTTGGTTTTTTTGTTTGTTTGTTTGTTTTGAGACAGGGTTTCTCCGTGTAGCCCTGGCTGTCCTGGATCTTGCTCTATAGACCAGACTGTCCTCGAACTCAGAGATCTGCCTGCCTCTGCCTCCCAAGTATTGGGATTAAAGGTATGTGCCACCACTGCCTGGCAGCAATTTCACTCTTCTTGTAGCTCTGACTTGTTAACATTAATGACAACGTGAGATATTGGTCACTTCCTATACTCAGCCACTGACCTCGTGGCTTCCCGGGCATCTCATCACCTGAAGACTGGTCTTCTTGTGCAGATGACAACTGGCCCAAGCATGAGCATCTCTGGTGAGAGCTGGAGAGGCGGGGAAGCGAGGACTGCACTGGAGGTCCTCTTTCCTCTGTCTTTTCAGCTGCTTCTGCCCTCCCTAGTCGGAGAGGGCCATTTCCCAGGGAAGAGACCCTGTGGGCTGAGAACGACAATGTTGGCAACCCCGGTGGGTCTGTGTAGATGGACATCAGTAGACTTGGATGCAGATGTTAACAAGTCTGGGGTCAAGCTGGGTGTGGTGGTGCATGCCTCAAATCTCAGCACTCAGGAGGCAGAGGCAGGTAGAGCTCTGTGAGTTCCAGGCCAACCTGGTCTACAGACCAGTTCTAGGACAACCAGGGCTATGTAGAAAGACTCCATATCATAAAACCAAACCAATCAAACAAAAAGCTTGAAGTGAATTGTCCTAAACTTCTTCTGGAAGGTGGTTGCTTGCTTCTATGCAGAAAACCTGAAAACTTTCAGGATAGGATCTTCTGCAAGGTGCTGCTCAATCAATGTGGCCTTTTCTCACTAACATGGCAAGGGCAAAGGCCTAACTGGAGGTTCTTTGTGGCCAGTGTTGTTTGTAGTCTCTGCCACATGTTTGGCAGATGTGAGCTATTGCCTTGGGGGAGACTCAAGAATGCCTGTGTTTCTTACTTTTCTGTTGCTACGATAAAAAAAAAAATACCACAACCAAAGACAATTTAAGGGAGAGAGTTTATTCTGGCTTATTCTTTAAGAGTATTCTTAAAGGGATAAGAGTCCACGATGGAAGTGTGGAGGCATGGCAGCAACAATGGACACAGCATCAGGAGAGAAAGCTGAGAGCTTACAGCTGGAACTGCCCCAACTGGAAATGGTAAAGCTTTATGCTTTCAAATCCTGCCTCCATGGACGTATTTTCTCCAACAAGCCTACACCACATAAATCTTCCCAAGCAGTACCGCTAGTTGGGGATGAAGTGTTCGAATGCCCAAGATTGTGTGGGGCACTTCTCATTCAACCACAATGCCCATGGGTAGAAAAGGATCAGAGAGGAGAATTCAAAGGGTAACCTCTCCTCCTGGGAATGGGCAGTGCAATCACGCAGGGCGGAACACCTCCAGACCCTTTAGTGTAGACAGTTTTCCTAATCCCCCTCAGTTGGGCCTTTTAGGCTCATGACTGCACAGAAACAAGATGGCCTTAACCTGTCACAGTCACCAAGGACCCAATGCATCAACTCCACGTCCCTGTATCTACCCCAGGTTGGCAGGGGATACCCAAACCTTTCTAGGCTTCTTTCTGGAAACACTAACTTAGCTTTACCCCCTCAGGCAATGCCACTAAACTTTGTCATTCTGTCCTCCAGACTCTCTCCCTCCTGAGATGTCACCTCCAGGATCCACAGGATGGAGAACTAGAGTCTCCAATGGCCTTTTCTTCCAAGAGAGTTGGTGTGTGGCGATGGCTTTAGGCCTGGTTGCTGAATCCAAGCTATCAGGTGTGGGTCCTGGGGTATAAAATGACAGGTGGCTGTAGTAGGAGCTCCCAGGGGTGACAGGCTTGGATCCAGGACTTCCCTAGCCAAGTCATACACATAATGGAACTCGAAAGAGTTTGAAATGCTATGGCAGGTATGTTTTCTGTTTTGTCTTTCTTTTTGACCAGATTGTTTCATTTATCCATTCATCTGTTTTTCTGTGAATTACATCCTGGGACCTACACTCGCTCATTCTCAGATGATACTGTTCACATGGGGCGTCCCTGTCCTTAGTAACAAGGTGACCATGTGACTCAAGCCTGGCTGAAGAGCCCTTCTTAGACTGTTCACTGGCACCACTGAATGAGAAAGATGTCCATTTCCTGCCATGATGAGCACCAAGGACCCCACGAGCCTGGAGATGTTGAAGGCCATCTTCGCTACTCCCTGGAGGAGAGTGAGACTACCAGAGGAAGACAGAAGTGCAGGAGAAACGTTGGTGGGCTGAGATGCGATATCTCTTTCAGTAGGGTAGTTTATCTTGGGTTTTTGACACTAGTACATAAAGGATTCCAAATTGGTAGCCACGTCCCTGAACTCTCAAGCAACCCTAAGAGGCTGAAGCCACATCTGTGCCACCCTCTGTGGTCTGTCTTCATTCAGAAGATTGGGATCCCATCCACTCCCTTAAGTTGTATACAAGTGTGTGTACTGAATGGTGTGTCTCCCCAGATTCATATATTGAAATCCTAACCCTCAAGCTGATGGCATTAGAAGGTGAGGTCTGAGAGAGTGATTAGTTCATGAGAGCTCTGTGAGTGAGGACTAGCACTGTTATAAAAGGGCCTTCCTTAGAGGCCCTCTCCTCTCTTTCTACCGTGTGAGGGTACCACATCAAGATGGCAGCTGCAGCCAGATGGTGGTGGCGCACACCTTTAATCCCAGCACTCGGGAGGCAGAGCCAGGCGAATCTCTGTGAGTTCGAGGCCAGCCTGGTCTACAGAGTAACAGGTCCAAGACAGCCAGAGCTCTACACAGAGAAACCCTGTCTTGAAGACCACAACAACAAAAGATGACAGCTGCAGTTTGTAAGATAGCCCTCACTTGACCTGGCCGTGTTGGATCTTATCTCTGACATCCAGTGCCCAGAATTATGGAATGAAAATGTCTGTTGTTCATAACTCCCAGCCCATGGTCTTCTGTTGTAGCAGCTGGTAGGTAAGCAACACTCCTGTGCTCCCCAGCAGAAACTGGCAACCAAGCCTGTTGCTAATTTCGATGGTGAGGAAGGAAAGTTTGCTTAACCTGAGATTTTGTGGGGTCCTTCCTAGCATTTTCTCTCTAGAGACACCAGTGACCTTTTTGGGGAAATGGTCTTTTTAGTTGCCATGGAAATGATGTGGCTTTAATAGCCAGGCCCCAGTCCCTCTGGACAAGAGTTGAGGAGGTCAGGTCCTGCGTGGGCTGAAGGGATGACTATTCTGTGGCTACCATGAGCCAGGTTCATCTCTTCTGCTCTGTGAGCTTGGCTGGTCTGTTGCTAGTTCGGGTGGTTTTCGTTTGATTATTTGCTTGGGCTTTTGTTGTTGATACTTCTGACTTTGATTTTCAAAAATAACCTGGTGCTTTTCAAGGCTGGTTTGCAGAACTGCACAGCCTCTGGTGTAGAATGTGCTCCTTGACCAGCCCTGGGCTTTAGGGGAATCCTTTCGCCTGAATAACTGGCGGCTGGCTGTGGCCAAGCCCGGGTGGAGCTGACCCGGGTGATGGCTGGACGCCAGCCAGGCCTTGCCCTGTTACACACAAACAGCTCTCCTGAAGCCCCTCCACAGAAGGAGACAGAAAACAAAGCAGGGAAGCATCATTAATTTATTTAAGTTTACACAAAATAAAACAGAAGTTTGTTATCATATATAAAAACAAAAACAAAAAACAAAACCAAAGAAAAAAACCAAGCATTTTTGCATATGGGAAGTTTCACAATCTGGGAATGAACCATAGTGCCAGGTTTTCTGAGCAGAAGGCTCAGGACGTTTCAGCTGGCTGAGGTGGCCAAGGTGACATATCATAGACCCCAGAGCAGCTTGACACCAGCCACCACAGGCCTCTGCTCCAGACTGTGGCACTTGGGACTCTTTCAATGTCCACTTTTGTGGCCCATAAAGTCCTTGCAGCATGTCCCTTCCTATTCCGTCCTCCCTGTCACTTCCTCTTCACTTCCTGGTCATCCATTAACCTCTCCACATACTGACTTCCAATAAGACAATATCCTCCGAGTAGGAAACACATCCCTCACCTCCTCCAAAACCTACCTCAAGTTCCTCTCTTCTAGCCCGCACCCCCAAACCTGATCCAGTTCACCTCCAGAGTGGTAACCTGTTTGCCGTTATAGTTTTTAGTCTAAGTAACTCTTAACAGAAAATCCAAGATCCAAACTGCTTCGGAACCCAATGGTTTCTGAGTGATGATATGTTGCCACGAGTAGAAAATCCCACACCGTGAAATCTCATTTCGTGCACATAACATTATTTAAGAACACTGTATAAAATTACCTTCAAGCTGTGTACATATGATATTATGAAATAGAAATGAATTTCAGGTTTATACTTGGGTCCCACCCCCAAGATACCTCATTATATGTACTCAAAGATACCTAAGCCTGAAAAGACTAAAATCCAAAACTTTCTAGTTCCAAGCATTCTGGATAAGGGGTCCTCAACCTGCGTTTTCTTATGTTTACGACCCCAGTCCTCCTGTGTCAACGAGTGTTACAATAGCAGTGGATGCTAATGTGCCCTGAAAAGTATGCTAATGCTATAGAGTGCAAGCGGGGTTACCCTGGGCACTGTCACAGCTCAGGCTGCTTCCCACCCGTTGAAGACAGCCCTGTGCTCTCAGCTGTGTGGTGCTGCCATGGTGAAGTATCCAACTTGGCACACCGGTGACTAGGGTTTTACCGCAGGGACATGAGCCCCTGATTTTTGTGTTTCTTTGGTGAGCTTCTCTAGCCCACAGCACCAGTCAGGGCTGAGCACGCAGCGGCGCTCAGTCTTAAAGTGTATTGCTTTCCATCGAGTTCTCTTGCATTGATCTGCCGCCCACAGTGTGATGGTGACATTAGGGTGCAGGGTGGTGGAAAAACCCAAGCCCCTTTGTCCATCCTCTTGAACATGACCTCCAGCCTGAAGGGCAATTCTGGCAGCCTGGCCTGGGGCCCTGGCACTTCCTCAGCAGTGCTGGCCCAGGGCTCAGGACCATCAGCTGAATGATTTCTCATTCCCACTGGAACAAAACTCCCCACAGAATGGGTGGGAAACATGGTTTTACTTTGGATGAACCAATCAGATTGACATGTAAACACCTACCAGGGTTACTGCCAGGTTAAGAAACCCATTGTGGGGATTGACCCTGGACAACTTGGAGGGCCACACCAGGGACCCTTTTCTTGGGGATCACTGTCTCAACTGTGGTACCCCCAACTCCCTGAGCTCAGCAATATGCCAATAAAATGGCCTGTAGCTTTAGCCCCCTCCAAGGATGCCTGGTACACTCTAAACTGTTCTTTTCACCAAAACCACACTAGGTGGTTGCAGAAGCTGAGGAAGTTGCCTCCTTCTTTCAGAAAAGCCCACCACATATGTGTTATTCAAAGAACACATTCTGAATCCTCCTCCCTCCCTCTAACACATCCCCTACCCCCAGGTGCACAGAGACACATATTACACTTGACAAAATTCATCTTCTTTTGATAATAACCTAGCCTATGCTCCAGGCAATGCCACTGCAAAAGTGTTTGCATGAAATCAGTCACAATAGAAACAAAGCCCGTCACCAGAGGACAGACTTGAGAGCCACCTCACCTGCCTCTTGCTCAGGAGAGCCTAACCTTCCAGTCACTCAAAACAGGTTTGCCTCAGGCTGACCATCAATGGGATTGAAAACAGCACCCTAGGAGCCTCCCTAGCCCTGACTGACCCCAAAGCCTGAAAAAAAAAAAAAACAAAAAAACAAAAAACCAAAACCCAATGCTTTGCTTCAAATCCACCCAAAGTAAAATGCAGAATAAATAAATAAGCACTTCCAACATTCGCTGCTTGGGAGTTTCCAGCTGTGTGTGGCTGCAGCCTTCATGGTGCCCCCCGGAGACTCTGAGACAATCCAAAGGCTCTACCCACCCCTTCTTCCCATCCCCTGGGTCACAGTAAAGCATGTACTGACAGGCAGGTAGAACAGGGAGGGGACAGGATGGCTCTTCTCTATACTTGCTGAAGAACTGGGTGAGAATCACCTCTGCAGACTGGCCCTCCTCCTAGTGCTCGTGGAATCGTGTGCATATCTTTAGTCAAGCATTGTGGAGTCATGCCTTCGGGAGAGTGGCCTAGAGGAGTGAGAGAAATGGACAGAGTCCTGGATGAGGGGTGTGCACACATGGCTCTCCTCTCCCAGAGACACCTGGAAGCCAAGGTTTCTTCCCTCGACACAATCCTTGGGAGATCGGTGGTCCTTGAAACCTCAGCATTCAGGGCTAAGGTCCAACTGTCGCAGAATGTCCTGCAGAGAGCCCTGCAGCCTGCTCAGAGCCACCACCTCTGTGGAGTAGAGTGAGGCTTCCAGGACGCCATCCAGGCTCTCTAGCTTTTGCAGGTCACTGGTCTGAGGCAGGGAGCAGCTCTTGGAGGAGGCCAGCAGATGGAGAAGGTCTCGGAGGTTCTCCAGGTCGTTAGATATTTGCACCACATTTCGGGAAGGCAGGCTGGAGAGGATCTGTTGGTAGACTGCCAGAGTCTGCTCCATCTTAGACAAACTCAGGATGGGGTGGAGCCCAGGAATGAAGTCCAAACCGGTGACCCTCTGCTTGGCAGATACCGACTGCTGTACAGGAAGAGGAAGAGGAGCAGCAGACACTCAGCAAATGGAGGGGAATCAGTCTCCAAAGCCCTCCAGCACATCTGTGAGCCTGGGCTGCCTCCTTCCTTCCTCACCTTCCTGGTCCAGGCCCTTATCCCCTGTGCTCAGCTGATGGCTGAGCCACTGAGCTGGTCTCCCAGATTTCTATCATTCTGAAGCCCCCCCCGCCC
>CABHPP010145154.1:21036-31981 GCA_902168425.1 Peromyscus attwateri
CCCCCCCCCCCCCCCCCCGCCTTAACTTCTAACTAATCTTCTTGGGTAATTCCTTTCTCCAAATGACATCTGTGAGGGACTAGCCATGGCTAGTCTCACTCTAGCCTCCCTCCCTTATCAGATCTCTCCCTCCCGGTCCTGGTCTTACATAGTTCTCCCTCATTAGGGTCAAAGTCGCGCCCCTCCCCACTCCAGTGAATCTGGTTTCCAGGAAGAGCTCTTCCCTCCTGGGTGACATTCTCTCACTGCTACCCATATTTGGGTAGTTAGTTGGGTCTCCCATGTGCAGCCCTGATGACTACTTTTAAAAGATGATGAAGGTTGCTCTTCTTTGTGACTTTGAAAGGAGGGTGAGCCACAGGCAGGAAAAGCTGTAGCTAAAATGGTTAGAAGCCTAAGGATCCTCCTGTGGAGACTGGCAAGTGGAGACACTGTTGGGAGTCTGGCCACCTGTCAATGGGACAGCATAACCTTTAGGGTTTCCTGTGGTCCTAGAAACTAGGAGTCAAGGAAGTAGATTCAGGTGGGAAGGAGAATGAGACAGACAGAAACAAAGGACTAAGGAGAAGGGGAGACTGGCTGCAGAGCAGGGAGGGACCACAGTTCTCCCTGGTGTGTGCCTTACACGCTCAGCTTACATGAGGGCAGGGTTTCCTGTGGCAGAGGGAAAATGAACATAAGTGGCCTTATCACAGAATCTATGGTTTTTTAACGGGAGAATATGACAAAGTCAAATTCCTTAAAGTGGCTTAGAATTACTTAGAATTAGAACCACAGTTGAGCAGTCGGTGCTGGGTTTAGAATTGGAACCATTCAGCTCTGGATTCCAGCAGGTGGAGGGGTCGAGAGCCATAACCAGAGAGAATGAATACCCGAGGCTTATAAATCCTCAGCCTCTGGTCGTGCCTGGCATTCCGACTCCGATTCCAGCCCCACTTTTCCTTTGTCTCTCAGAGTCTCCCTACCGTGTGCGAAATGTCATTGATCCTGGTGACAATGGTCTTGATGAGGGTTTTGGTGTCATCCTGGACTTTCTGGATAGGCACAGCTTGAACATATGACAGATAGGACCAAAGCCACAGGAAGCGGCACAGGGGTCTCCAGCACATTTTCCTTCCTGGGATCTTCTTGGGCCTGCAAACAGAAAGAGCGACATTTTTCAAGAGCCCAGTACAAATCCACCTGTCAGCCCTGCTGCCAACCTGCCGTCAGATGTGGATAAGATTTGCTTTCCTCCCTAGCTAGCTACCATCTTCTCAAAGTCAAAGACAATTCATTATGGAACCTGGGTTAATGAAATGCATCCCCTTGGGAAGATTTTTGACAGGTCAGTAAAGCCACAGTGATGTGTCCTGTCGATCATAGGGCAGTATTTGTCGGATGGGTGTGATGATGATGGGGGCTTTATTTATTTTTTTTAAGTTTTTTGTTTGTTTGTTTATTTTTAAGATTTATTTATTTATTATGTACACAGTGTTCTGTCTGCATGTATGCTTGCAAGCTAGAAGAGGGCACCAGATCACGTTACATATGGTTGTAAGCTACCATGTGGTTGCTGGGAATTGAACTCAGGACCTCTGGAAGAACAGACAGTGCTCTTAACCACTGAGCCATCTCTCCAGCCCCTGATGGGGGCTTTATTGCGTACTTCAAGGGAAAGAGAACCAACCCTTAAGGTCTAGTTGAACGTAGTTGTTTACCAACTTTAAGTGTATCACATAACCACTCAAAACTCCACCTTTCTCCCTACAGTCTACCTATCTCCGAGCTTTTATGAAGATGAAATTAGCTAATGCACATGAGAGAGTTGGAGGAGTTGTGAAGTCTTCCTCTCGCTACTCTATTATTAGGGACCCAGTGCTGCCCGGCCCATCCTGTTACTCTCTGTTACCACCTTCATTAATGATTTATAACTTCCTTCCTCTCCAGGTGGAGCCTGAATGCAAGCAGCGTTTCCCCATTAGACACAGTGCACTAAGGATGGAGGGTACTTCCTATCCTCCAGCACCTCGGTGTAACAGGATGGACAGACAAGCCAGTACGCTGTTTCAATGCAGGAAGATGGAGCTTCACAAGAAGACAAGTGTGAGACATGGAAGGAGCCCATAGGAGGTCACCATGGCTGGTGTTGGAGACTGAGAAGGGGCTGGGGGAGCAGAACACAGTCACCACATGTGGCCAAGACATCAGAAGTGCAAAGGTGTGGAAGCAGAGCGAACACAGCACATTCACTTAGAATGCTGGGAATTTCAGTCATGGAACCCCGAGTTTTTAAATTAACACTGTGCGGATGCTTGATTAAAAAAACACAAGTTTGATGAGATGCATAAGGCAAAAAGGTAATAAAGTTAAATGTATGCAAGTCTGTAGCCAGTGATCCATGCTAAGGGTGTATATACGAGCTTGAATAATAAAGATATTCATAAGTATTAGGATGAAGAGCGTGGAGACGGTAGAAAAACTGACTTTTCCTTTTTGCGTTCTTCCTCATCTGGGTCTTGGTGGGAACAAGTGATGCATTGCCATCCATTGGTGGTAATATTAGTATAACTCACCTTGTGGCAGTACAGCAAAAATGAGCACACTGCTTATCTATTATTTATAGTGCTTGCTTAAAGGTACGCTCTTTTTAATCTGAGTTTTACAGAAGAGAAAACAAATGAGCCCCAGAAAGATGAGCCAACTTTTCCAAAGTCAAAAAGATAAACAGCAGGCTGGGATGTGTGAAGGACAGATTGAAATACAGCAGTCCCGACCCCCATCCACAACTTTCCAAGGTTTTAGTTATCCTTGGTCATTTGTGATCCAAAAATATTAAATGGAAAATTCCAGAAATGAATAATTCATCAATTCTCAATTGTGCCATGCTGAGTAGTATTGTGAAGTCTTGTACTATCTCATCCTGCCCCTCTTGGGATGTGAATCATCCCTCGTCCAGGGTAGCCACACTGTATACATTACTCACCTGTGAGCTACTTAGTAGTGGCTTGGTTATCAGATCAATTGTCATGGAATCACTGTGTGTTCCTGTTAACCTTTATTTAATTTAATGATGGCCCTAAAGCAAGAATTGTGTTTAAAGGAGGCATACACATTCAAGGAGAGAGGAATTTGAGTTCTATGGGTCTGTGCTCCAAGGCATATGAAGAATAAATGGATATAAGTGGCTTAGTCCCCTCACAAGTTTCAGGTGTCCACTGGACGTCATGGAATGTATTCTCCACAGATCAGCAGGGTTGCTAGCTGATATCCCTCTTCAGTTCCCTGAACTCCAACGGAGGAGCCAAGTGTAATAGTTCAGCCCCAGGCTTTAACTGCAGGCTCAGTTTTTGTTGTTTGTTTCTATGTGTCTCTGGGCAGGAGAGATAATTTCCCAAAGTATCTGGTCCTACCTGTAAAACGGAGCCACCAAAGGGTAAAAATGAGATGAATTTTTGATATTCCTGCCTATCTTGGCTTGTGTCTGGCTCAGGGTTGAGGGAGTAAATGCCAGCCACTTAAAAATTATTGTAATTACTGGGCAGAGCTTGAAACGCTCTGGGCAACAGCACCTGCAGCTGACCGAGCCACACACTTGGCCCGCTGCCTCCCACGAGCATCCCAACGGGGTACCTGGTGCTTATGGGTTTCCCCCTGCAGCACAAGAGTGTGTGGCATTCATTTCTAAGATTTATGTGTTGACGACACCCTCCTTCCTTACAAAATTTACTACCAGATTAACTATGGTCATATCATAGCTATTTTCACATAATGGCCACCCCGAACTATTGGAATGGACAAACAGGTTTACAAGCTCTCTCTCGGCATGCATAATATGCCCCAGTGGATTCTGGCAATAAATTGCAGTGCTTTGAAAACATGGAATTGAGATGCGGTTGCTGAGTAAGTATGCCTAAGATGAGAGGCCAGGCTTCTAGGACACGCATGGGGGAGTGTGTTGCAGAGAGAAGTGGTCACAGGTCCATCTGAGATCAAAGCCATGGTGAGAACCAATTGCCCCGACAGCACATAACATGCTTGTGCAACACACACACACACACACACACACACACACACACAATCAACATACATAGCCGTGTTGTGGAGACTGTTAGTTGCTCCCAGTGTCTTATTTTTCTCTTTCCCAGTTGAAGACACTCCCGAGTCCTAAGGGAAGTATGCGACCATGAAAAACAATCGCTATACTTGCCAGCTTCTACCATTAGGTGCAGTCATGCAGCCAGATATGACCAATTAAATAGAAGCAGAAATGCCATGTGGCAGCTCTTGGCATTGTTTGTGGTGGCCCATGCATACCTGTGACTTTAGCATTTGTGAGGCTGAGGTAAGAGAGTTCCTTGTAAACCCCTGGCCAGCTGGGCTCAGAGCAAGACCTGGTCTCAGAAAAACAAAAACCCAAAATAAAAATAAAGAGCAAAAATGCCCCTCTGTTGTAAGAATGCACATCATTAATTGCGATGAAAGGGGCAATTTAAACAGATCCAATGCCTCAATTAACTCTAAGGACAGTGGGACACTATCTGGTGATTGGTTAGAATTGGGGGTTGGTTAGCCCAGGGGAAAGGGGCCATGGATGTAGTTCCAGGGAGCTGAGGCCACAAAGGCTTTTCTTGCTAGAAGTTTCTTAAGTGGGTTAAATACTTAAGAGTTGCTATAGTCTAAGATCTGGCAGAGAAATTGCTGAGATGCTGGTGCAGTACACTGTGTCCCTCACTTCTGGGGACTGTTGCAGCAGAGCCTGGAAAGAAGAGGGACCGTGCAGAAGGACAGGATGGGCACTGCTGGGCTACCTCCTCGCCTACTTCTGTTTTACACGCAGGATATCTCACTTGATAGCTCTTCTGCGGGCTGCCTGCCTTCCCCTGCCATCTAGGCCATGCCTTCTCCATTGTGACTCCCCAGTGGGGCACACAGGAAAGGTAAAAGAACAGAGAGGGGAGGCCCAGAGGCAGCTCCAGGCAGTGACACACGTCTTCAGAAGACAGGCTCCAGACTGGTCCAAGAGGCTTGTGGTTTGCACCATTGGCCTACCAGTTTCCCCTTTCTGATCTCACCTGGGTCCTGGATAGACTTCCCCTTCCCCAGTTGGGTGATTCTTCAATGACATCCCTACAGGGCAGTTCTATGCTCCCACCTTCCACCTCGCCCTTCCCTGCAAACAAGATCGTCCTAATTACCCCAAGATAATGGTAGCCTCAGATATGAACGTCCTCTCCTTCCTTCCGCCCAAGGGACAGGGCTAACCCTTCAGGACAAGATGGGTGGGGATGGACACAACTGCTGGCTGCTTCTTCAGACCCAGACTGGAAGCTGCAGAAGCCCAGGTCAGTTATGCAGCAATGGGGGACATGGCAGTTGGGGGAGCACTGGGTGACAGAGGCATCTGCTGGCCAAGGCCGCCGTCCTCGGTCTCGGTCTGGCTTCCCCCATACCAGAGGTTAGCAAGAGACCCAGAACACACTCCCTTCTTTTTCCTCTTCTCTAGCCACCAGATTTTTATAGAACTTTTTTCTGATAATCTTTGGTATGCTACTATGTATTAAATTCAGGTAATGTTTGGCTAAGGAGCATATGAAAATATCTTGGAAATGCAAATCGAAACCACAGTGAGATATCATCTCACCTCAGAATGGCTTTTGTCAAGGACAAATGACAGCCGATGCTGAGTGTGGGGTGTGGAGAAAGGGAATGCTTATACATTGCTGGTGAATACAGCCCCTATGGGAAACAGTGTGGAGGTGCCTCTGAAAACTAAAAATAGAACTACCTTATGATCCAGCCATCCTGTTCCTAGGCATATACCCAGAGAGAAGGAGCCAGTATGTCAAAGAAATATTTCGCTTCCATGTTTATAGCCAAGGTATGGAATCAATCTAAGTGCCCATTGAGGTATGAATGAATAAATAAAATGTGGTACATATCCACAATGAAATAGTATTCACCATAAAATAAATGAAATACTGTCATCACGGCAATATGAATGGAATTGGAGGACATTATGCTGATCTCAAAGCAGAGAGAAAAGAACAATTCTTAGAACCTCAGAGGAGTGTGGGGGAGGGGGGAGGATGGCTACTGTAGCCGAGTACAGGGAATGTTAGACAGGAAGTGTGACTTCTTTAAAAAATGTTTTTATCGGGGCTGGAGAGGTGGCTCAGTGGTTAGGAGAGCATGCTGCTTGCTATCCCAGAGGACCAGAGTTCAGTTCCCGCCCCATGTCAAATTGCTCACAGCTTCCTGTAACTGTAGATCCAGGAAGATCACAGCCTCTAGTGTCTGAGGGCACCTAACTCCTTCTCTCTCTCTCTCTCTCTCTCTCTCTCTCTCTCTCTCTCTCTCTCTTTCTGTGTCTGTCTCCACTCTTAAATAACAAAACTACCATTTTTATTACATTTATTTCTTTAAACTAAACCTTTAAACTTTTTTACACATATTTAATGTGCGTGTGTTCACTAGCATACAGCACACACTTTACCCACTCAGACATCTCTTTGCCTTCTCAATATTGATTTTATATTAGCTATTTTGAATTGTCCAGTTAATTATGGTCCATAGCTATCTTACTGAAATACAGAGTATTAGAAAATTTTTCTCCTGGGCTGGCAAGATGGCTCAGTGGATAAAAGGCAGGTATTACCAAGCCTGATGACCTGAATTTTATCCCTGGGAACTAAATGCTGGACCCTTCACATGGGCTCTGTGGCATATGTGTATCTACCCCCTCCCTTGCACATACATGCATACACACACACACACACACACACACACACACACGACAAAAAACAAGGGCTGGTGAGATGTCTCAGAGGGTAAAGCCACTTTCTACCAAGCCTAATGATCTGAGATCAATTCTCACAATGACCTGTATGGTAGAAGGAATCAGTTAATTCCTGTAAGTTGTCTTCTGATGTCTGTACATGTGTATTCTTGTATACACACACACACACACACACACACACACACACACACACACACACACAAAATGTTAAAAAATGTTTTAGAGATTTGCCCTTGCTGCAGGTGATACTCTCTTGGGGATTTCAGTTCATTCTTCAAATGTTGGCCACAGTATGCAATTTGAAAATCACTAAGCTAGCAGGAGCAATTTTCTCTTCTCTGCAACCAAAGACCTTGCTTGAGAAATCATGCTGACATTCTTAGCTGGTAGGCACAGTGTGGGTGAGGGGCTTATATTCTTTTCATTCCCATCAGGGAAAGCAAATAGATTTCAACTCCTGTGTCAACTCTGATCAATTCTCAGTGGCTCCCCGGAGCACTGTCGGAAGGGGAACTGGAGCTCCTGCCACACTGAAAGAGGGTGCCACAATCCATTAGTGACACCTGCACTTGGCTCGGCATCTACAGAGCAGGTGTTTATTCAATTTTTGTTGAATGAATAAGTAAACTATTCTCCATCCTTGATCTCCATTGGCTGACCAGGTTAACCTGTCTTCAGGGTGGCTTCCATCTGAAAAAAGTCATCTTTCTTTGTTTTGAGGCAGTCTCACAAAGCCCATACTGGCCTTAAACTCACCATGTTGTCCACACTGGCCTTGAACTCTTGGTCTGCCTGCCTCTTCCTTCCTAGTGCTGACATGGCACAAGCTGCCATCTTAGACTTCAGTTTTGCCCCCCACAGAAATGCCTATGAAGCAGTCTTAAAATGCTTCAGGGTCCAGCTTTCTCTTTCTCCAACACTTTGAATCACCCCTGCATCTCTTCTGTGTTCCCAGCCTCTACATAATTCTGATTTCTCTCAGCTCCCTGAGCCCTGCTCTGTGTGGACTGTAATTCCAAGTGATTCCAGACCCATCCATGAGTCTGTCCCATCCCAGCACTGTGGGTCTTTGTCAGGGGACCCATGCTGAACTCCCCCTGTCAGCTTTATGGATCCGCTGCAGAGCTCTGGTACTCCCGAGTGCAAACACCATGTGCGCACAGATGGGGACTGAGTCTATGGTTTAGGTGAAATGTCAGCAGGGACGTGGTTGTAGATTCAGAGAGCTCACAGACAGCAGGAAAGATGCGAGCATGTAGTTTGCTGTAGAGCAGGGCACGTCTGTTGTCACACGGGGAACAAGTGCAAAGGAGACTTGTGTATCTGAGCGCCAGACATTCTGTTTTTCCATAGAACTTAACCTCTGCATTTCTGGGATGTGGACAGAGAAGAATTTCAAGGCTGTGTCCATGGGCTAGAATGCTCATGCATACTCCAGAAGAATTCCTTGTTCCTGGAGACCCTGCTCTAGCTCCCTGTCTCCCATGTGCCTCTAGGGGAATGACTGAGGCTCTGAAAAGAGTCTTCCCAGGTGGCCATCTCTACACCCCACATGGGTCACTCAGACACGAGCGGCATCTGCCTGGGGCTGATGGACAAGAATTCATTGCAACTTCCCTGGCTCTGTCCTTGGCTCTTTGAGTTTTTTCCTGGAACAGAGAGAGGAAAGTATTTTCCCCAGATACTGAGAAGAATTTGTTATTTTGGGTATAAGATGTACCAAGTATGAGAAGGATGCTCCTTTAGCCAATGTGGACATGTTCCCCTCAGCCCAGCATCCTTGGGTGCTTGAGAAAGGAAAGAACTGAAAAGAATCTTTTTTTTTTTTTTTTGAGGGGGAGGAGTGTGCTTCTCTTCATGCCTCAATGAGATACATGATCACTGTGGTCTTTTCACCCCTAGGGGAGTGAGCTGGCTGTTAGACATTTCACCTTTGAAATTTGGTTCCATGCATCATACAGCTCAGAGAAAGATTTGGAAACGCTCTCCCAGTCCTACCAAGAACTCTACAAAAAATAAGACTCTCATTCCCACCTTGCAAAGGGCACCCAGAGAGCCTGTGCTCCCAGATGGTGCCACCAAGTCCCTGCCCTCTGTCTACCTCTCCTGACTACCATGCTTCCAACTGAAATGACTCAACTACTTTGTCCTCTCTCAAGCAGCTATCCACACCAGGCAGTATGGTATCTGACCATACTAAAAGCACCACTTTCCCAGTAAGACAGAGAGGAGTGTATGGGCATCAAACCCACAATCCAGTCTAAAGGGACCCCAGAGAGAAAGACGGCTGAAGGGGGGGGGGGGGCATGCTGGAGCTTCAGGCTGGCAATGTGTATTTGGCCATCTTGGGTAGAAATGCCTAACAGTAAAAAACGTGCTGGCTACAGGTTTTTCCCATGATCTGGGGTTCTGTTCCCCAGAGGCAATCCACGAAAACGATAATTTGCATGGCTTTGAGGGTAGACGAAGTGAGTTCTGGTGCATTTTTTTTTTTTTTTTTGCGGGGGTGGTGGTAGGCGGAATGGGTTTTTCCTGACAGTGTTTCTACCCACCTCTACTCCACAGTAGTTTTAGTACTGGGTTGGCCCCCTCCCCAGTCAAGACCCTCACTGGAAAATAAATATTTTTGGCAAAGCAAGGCTGTATCTAGCCCCCAGGAACCCGGAAAGGCTGCATCCCTGCCCGTCCAGCCTCGCGCTTTCCATCTGACAGGTGTGGGATCTGTTCATCTCAGTTCCCCAATCATCTCAGGTCTGCAGACCAAACACACTCCTGGAGTCCTGGTTGGCTCTGCAAGAACAGGTTGGTGCCCTGTGGGCACAGGCCGGCCTAACCCGGAATTCAACACGCTTCAGCTCCCAGCCGGCTTCCCTCTGTCTAGAACCTCACTGCAAAGCTACTTAGTTTAGCACCAAGCCGTTCACACTACCTCCCTCCTGCCTCAGTTTCTCTGGTTTCCAGAGTTAGGTGGGGTGCTATGGTGCGCCAAGACGGACTGACGGAGAAGGAGAAAGCATGCCCGGGGCCTTACCTTGCAGCTGCTGGCGCGGGGATTCCTCCGGGGCTCCATGCCTGCCTGCCCCTCTTATAGCTGCCCCAGTGCCACTTGCGCAACTACGGGACCAGCCCCGGTCCCCGCGAGCGCCAACTCCCGCCCCGCCCCGCGGGGCAGCGACGGTGGTGGCAGCGGCCTAGTGCTCCTTGCACGAGCCCGGGCTGTGGGCGCCTCGAGGGAGGGCTTCAGCCGCGCCCTCGAGTGCAAGTTTGAGGGCGCTTGGTAGGAGCCGGCAATCCTCGAGGTCGCGCCAGCGGCTCCTGCGCAGCAGTGGCTTAAGAATCGGTCCCTTGAGATGGCGCTTCCAGCAGCGCGGGGAGCAGCCGGGAGAGCGGCTACAGGAGGCCGGCTTTGGGACGGGGCGGCCAGTGAGCAAGGCCGCTGCTTCTTTCGACGACTCTACATACCCAACCTGGCTGCTCAGAGGGGGAACTGGGTCTCACTCAGGACGGTTGTCTTCCTTTGGCACCGGAAAGACACCCGATCTCTAGGTATGAGATGTCTGCCTTTACAACACAGAATGCACCTGCTTCGAAGGTTCCAAGCACTTCAGCATTTAGGAACGCTCTGGACCAGTTACCCGGGGCGGGTGACAGGAGCCTACCCCAGATCAAACAGTATTTTCTTCATTAGGGCAGGAGTATCCTTGAGTACCCAGTGGGAGGAAACAGGTACGGGGGTGTTCAGCCTGGTGTCTTATCCCTCGGTGATAAGGATTAGAGGTGGCCAAGGACCGTGGTGTGAACAATTGGATCAGGCCCACTGAGGTCACCTCAATTGAGAACAGCTTTGAAAACAAACAACACCCTCAGAAACAACCAGAGAGTCATGTTGAGTAGGAGACACAGACTACCCCAAATCTTGCCTTCTCTGGTTTGGTATCACCCATGAAATAGGAGTATTTTTTACGTAATTAAATGGTTGGGAAACAAACAAGAACAATAGTTCTGATGCGGAAAGTTAATGCCGGGCAGTGGTGGTGCACACCTTTAATCCCAGCACTCCGGAGGCAGAGCCAGGGGGATCTCTGTGAGTTTGAGGCTAACCTGGTCTACAGAGCCAGATCCAGGGCAGGCACCAAAACTACAAAAAAAAAAAAAAAAAAAAAAAAG